>JAUEKZ010230697.1:0-17398 GCA_031471865.1 Melibe leonina
TCTTGATAAAAATCTTTATGTAGCTCCTATTGCTTACATGACAGCCAACAATGACAGCATGGGTTCGCAGGAGCGAATCTTTTTTGCCTCATTACTTCAAAAAAATATTAGACAGATAAAAACTCTGGATTTTTCTTGCCCAGGACTGTCTTACTGTTTATTTTGCTTTTTAATTTATTGAGAGATCTGGGGCAATTTCAACAGCTAAGGTCACATCAGCACCCAAGTTGAGGGTAAGCTGAAAGTTAAGTTAAAATAGAAGAGCTAGACTTGGATCCTGCCAGAGATGTTTTACAAAGAAATTATGAAAAAAAATTTAAAATTGCATTTCTCAAAAAAAATAAGAGACTATTCAAAGGAAAAAAGAATATCACCTCTTAGAATATAACAGTAGCCAAAAGCACATAAACAGATGATGGTCACCACTCCCATAATAGCATCGTGGGCCAGGGAGACCAAGACATTCTACCGCTTTGTGTACTAAAGTACTTAGCCCTTCTAGATAGCAAGTGACCCTGCTACTAAGTACCATAATGTAAAACATGGGGGGGGGGGGGGGACTATGAATCTGTTTAGACTATATGCAGGACCAAACAGATACAAAAAAGCTGAGTGCGAATGCTCGTTAAGTGTGCTGAAAAAAGTAAGACCAGTAAAGCCAAAGACGCCCGCCAACCACCTGCAGGTTATTCGCTGTATCAGTGTTCCACTGTAAAGTATCACGAGGGATGACTTTTAGAAAAATATCAACCTTTATAGAATGCACCTAAGTGATGATATACACAAATGTCAAACAGACAAATTTAATCTCCAGGGGCAAAATAAAAAGCACAGAGAAAAATTTAACAAATAGAAGTCACCAAAAATTATTAACATACTGCATATCATAAGGGACCAACATGGACAATTCTTACTGCTTCAAAAGGGTTTGAAGTGAAGTAGCTTTGACCCAATTCTCAGATCCCCAATAGTCTACAATATAATAAATGTCAAATAAAATGATATAAAAAAATCCCCCCAAAAAACAACAGATACTATCAGGACCAGGGAATGAATGAAAGGAAGACTTCTATAAGTTGAGAGGCAAGTAGTAGTATAACACACAAAATCTAATGTATGGGAACTCCACTAAAAACATTGTGAGCATTCTATTGATGCACAACCTGTATCTGGTCTGTATCAAACTGATAAATAAGACTTTCACCGAGATGTACCTTGGACAAATGAGTTTTCAAACGTTTCGGACGTACACAAGAAAAATCACAATAGTTACATTTGTATGGTTTTTCTTGTTCATGAGTCAACAAATGAGCTTTGAGACGAGACTTTCTGATGCAAGAATATGAACAAAGGTGACACTGAAGGGGCTTAGATTTTGAGTGGGTGAGAATGTGACGTTTGAAATCTGCGGCTCGGTTACCTGCATAAGCACACATGTCACACTTATAGAGCTTAACATTGGAATGAACGAGCATATGAATCTTCAGACTTTCTTCCTTTTTATAACGAGCGTCACACTGATTGCAGGGAAACGGGTATGTATAGGCATGTTGCAACAAATGTGTCTTCAACTGTTTCTTCTGGATGCAAGTGTAATCACAGAGCTCACATTGCAGAGGCTTTCTGTCAGAATGGGTTAGCATGTGTTTTTGTAAAACAGCTTTAGAGTTACTTTCATGACCACACAGCTCACAACAAAACGGGCGACTTCCCCCATGGCCTATCATATGAGATTTCAATCCAGCTGCGCTTTTACATGCATAATCACACTGATCACATTTAAAAGGCTTGGCACTGTCATGTTTCCTCATGTGGATCCTCAAACCAGACTCCCTCTTGCATGAAAAATCACAAAGGTTACAATGGAAATTCTTTTCTTGAGAATGGATCAACATATGATTTTTCAATCTTGCTGCTGTTGAACAAGAGTAATCGCAAATATCACATTTAATAGGCTTCTCTTTGGTGTGCCTCATCAGATGTGACTTGTAATTTGACATGTAGTTGCAGGAGTAGCTGCACTCAGGACATTTGAATTTTTTGGCTGTTGAATATGTTGGAATAACTGGTTTCACATCCATAGGTTCAATACATGCTGCAACTTCTGAATCGTCAAAAGCCTCATTCCATACAAATTCTGGAGCCACTTGTTCTGTGATGGGCAGGGAATCTTGAGGGTTTGACTTTTCAGGTATATGAGGTTTTTCCAGTTCTTGATCTCGTTGTGATTTGACTGCCATGGTGTGAACAGACGGTTCTTCAGAAAATGAGGGGGTGGAAGGAACTAAGGTCAGAGTTCCATCTGCACCGGCAGACAGCAATGTAAAAACTTGAGATTGTACAGTAGCGGCCTGTGCTCCATAATCCGATACAGCTTCAAAGGTTGTTTTATCCGCCTCATTATCAATTTTAATCAGGGGGTCATTTTGGTGAGTCAATACGTGGTTCTCCAGCATCAGAGCCTTACTGCATTTGAAGGAGCAATATTTACAGTAAAATGTATTTTTCACAGAGTGGGAGCCGAGATGTCCTTTAAATTCTGAAAACTCTTTGGTTGAGAAGTCGCACATTACACATTTAAACACTTCCAAATCTGGATGAGATAATAAATGCTTATTCAGCAAATTGAGACGATTGCAGCCATATCCACATTTGTCGCAATGGAACAGTTTTTCAGTGCTATGAATCAACATATGAGCTTTTAATCTAGACTGACGAATACAAGAATAGCCACAAATTGTACAAGAGAATGGTTTTGTAGATGAATGAGTAAGGACATGTCTCCTGAAATCAGCGGACCTGTTGCCTGAATACGGACACTGGTGACAAAGAAATTTTTTCACATTTGAATGGGTTAGCATGTGGACTTTTAACCCAGCAGCCTTCTTATACTTAGCGTTACAAATTTTGCATGTGAAAGGAGTTTTAGATTGATGCAAAAGCATATGTTGGGCAAGCTGGAACTTTTGGGTGCAAGAGTATGAGCAAAGTGAACATTTGATTGGTTTAGATTCTTCATGAGTGTACATATGTCGTTTCAAATGGGTTCTTGTATACCCTGCATA
Source organism: Melibe leonina (assembly GCA_031471865.1). Classification (NCBI taxonomy): domain Eukaryota; kingdom Metazoa; phylum Mollusca; class Gastropoda; order Nudibranchia; family Dendronotidae; genus Melibe; species Melibe leonina. The sequence goes on from JAUEKZ010230697.1 coordinate 3,066, forward strand.
ATTGCATTTTGTACATTTGAAATCTCTCTTTCCTAAATGAATTTTCTTGTGACTATTCATAGAACCCACTGTTTTACACGAATATGAGCAAACGTCACAATGAAATTTTTTCAAAGCATGGTCTGTGGTAGCATTATTTTCTTGTGGTTTCTGATTATGTGGTGTGTACAGCCTAACAGGCTGCGTCTCCTGCTTCTTTTTGAAGCGTTCTCTTACTGGCGATGCATAGATAGCACTAGATGGTTTAGCTGGTAACACAGGTTTTTTATCCTCTACTTGCGCCTCTTCCTGTTCCTGAAAATATAGCACAATATCCCCTGACTTATTTCCTGTATCGTTGGAGCTCTGTAAGACAGCCTGAACAGCTTGTTGAATACTGTCCACACTGATGTCATGTACATCCATGGTAGGTGGGAAGCATAGAGTGATGTTGCCTGCCATTCCATTGGAGAGGATGTCACTCAATTCAGCAGTCTCCATTTGCTGCTCTTGGCTGGGCCACTGGCCTTCATGGGAATCCATCTTCTTAATGAAAAGTAAACGACACACTTCTCAAATGACCAGCAATCTGTAAGAGAGAGAAAAAAGGAAGAAATTGCAATAACTTTTGAAACAAATACTTTGTCTTTCATACCTATATCAGTTTTAATGATTACAGTGGAATTACTTTTAACCTTTGAAGTGCTAACCTTGCATTAATGCGTGTCTTATGGTATGCATTCTGAATACGGATCTCGATATCCGAGCCAAACATTAAACTCATTGGGAATATGAATTATAAAAAGTACGACCACATATAGTTCCTAAGTGGTTTCCCTTGATTAGGAAAGCTATTTTTAATCACTCCCTATTGGAATCTGAGGAATTTTAAGATTTTTATACATTTTTTGTTGAAACACCACTTCTGCCAAAAAGACTGATCTCTCTAAATAGGATTATTACAACTATATTGATCATTTTGTTGTAAAGACTGATTCTTGGATAGAAAATGGTTGTGTAGCATGATTTTAGACCAGTCATGTGTAATAACTGCAATAACAGTTAACCGAAAATATGTCATTCATGAGTTGTATCTGCGTTGTGAAGATTGCAAGCGCGCGACACCACCAGATCTCGCATGTCAAGATTCATTACTTCCACTTGTAATGTGTAACAACCGGAAGCTAGTAAATATAGATAGCCTGAACGCCCCATGAGGGTTAAGGGCTAAACCAAAAAGTTTCATAAATCACAAAGAATTGCAAATATAAAGGACAATGAAACAAATTTTGAATTCTCTGCCTAATATTCTATGGCAAGTACCACTAATGTTCAGTTTCAAAATATACAGACATTTTCTTGGAATTATCTTATTCCCCTTAGTGCCAGTGAGAATGAGAAGTTTTCTTATTCTCAAAATTGAGTAAGAATAAAGACAGCCCTAACAGTAACAGTAACAAATCCTAATTTTTTCTGACTTGCTTTACATACTGTCATTGTCAGGTCTTACTCAGATCAACTAGGATTGATAATTCATGTAATGTAAATTCACTCGAAGCCTTTTCGGCCGAAATGTACGTTAGCGGTGTGTTCACTTGCCTGTACATAGGCCTACCAGTACCAGCATCCCTTTCATGTAACCTTTTATCAACAAGTTCACTTGCCTGTACTTAGGCCTACCAGTACCAGCATCCCTTTCATGTAACCTTTTATCAACAAGCTTAGCAGTCCAGAGCCACAGTGGCCAAACTGGTAGTGACACTGCACAGAACCTTGGGGCACCAGGTTCGATTCCTACAAGCGGCACTTCCGTTTTTCCTTGGGCAAGGAAATTTACTTCAATTGCCCCACCCCACACTGGTGTAAAATGAGTATCAATCGGCAATTTGGGTCAAGGAAAGTAACAATAGACCAGCATCCTATCCAGAGGCTAGCAACCATAGTCATTTTTATGCTTCACGCTTCAGAAATAGGGCTAACTCCGGCTTCATAGGCCTTTAGGCTCTCAAGGACTTAATTAGCAGTCCATTTTCAATATCACCATTAGTCTAGACGATCTAGTCGACGACGCTTGTGTTGATGTTGATGGGGGAATGAAAAAAATACCAACACATCCGTCAGATCAACACAAGCGTTGGGTTGATTATTTACCCAAAACAAGGGATTACGTCACATTATCACAATACAAGGAAAAGAAGAGAGTGTGTCTTGTGTCTACGCAACCTTCCCATGTATGCCTGCTTATGTGATTGTGTGTAATTGTTCAAGTTGTGACATGACATTGAGTTAAAATTGCTTCAACCTCTTAGTGCAGGTGAGTGAAAAGACCAACACATCCGTTGTTAGTTTTGTTTTATAATGAACAGGTGGGGGATAGGATTTAAGTTCAACACATCCAACATAACGCATGTGTGAAGTCAATAATGCGTCATGAATTAAATGATTGAGTGTTGACTCCGTTCCCGTTCTCAAGGAAAACATCAACACAAGCGAAAAGCAACTCATGCGTCGTAAACACAAGTGTCGTTGACTGTAGAAAAAATTTGGGTTGTTTTATGGTACCTGTCTTATCATCAGTGGTGGATCTAGTCTAAAACAGGAGGGTGGACACATTACTAAATCATGTAAAAGCACTAACAAAACAGTTAAAGGTTCTTGAAGTGTGATATTTAACAGCATTGTTTAGATGTGTCGAGATGCATTGGTGTTTTTCTACATATATATTTTCTAGTTTCACATCAGTATATCCAGTATTCTAGAGACCAAACGCTATCACCGTTAAATTTAAATACAATATGAATTTTTTTTTTTCTCATCACGAAATAAATGCCACTTTTAATTGTCATACTAACTAGTTCAACGATGTTTTGATGGAAAGCAGCATTTAGATAGGCAAGGGCCTGAACATTTTATGTGTAATTTATGCTCTTGATCTAAACACACAAATGGATTCTGTACCCCCAAAAAATCTACATGATTCTTTGCCTGAATGAAATAAAAGACATCGTAACAATAATTGTATGATAACAGCATAAAAACAGAACGTGTATTTCTCCCAAAATAGAACCGAACTGGCCAAATATAGGTCAGGACAGTGTTCCAACGATTGTTCAATGTAGCGGTCTTCTCGACTCTCCAACCAACCACTATGAGGGAATAGTGAGGGGAAAAGGGATCATTCTCAGACACATTCGAAGTGTGTCCCTGGTAAGAAACCTTAGGGAAACAAATAACCTGCAAACCCCCATAGATGGACTCGCCCCATCCTCCAGAATTTGCATAATATGTGGTGGACAGTGGACGCTCTAAGAGTGTAAAGAAGATCACGAAACTGCGTGCGTGAGTGGGTGACTAACCTCAAGAAAATTGATTTAGTGTTTTGATGTTGTTTCTAATATTATAATGTTGATGAAATACTGATGGACAGTTGGGGGGAGAGTGTCCACTGTGTCCTGTAGGTAAATCCGCCACTGCTTATCATTGACCTGTCCCAATAGCAACCAACCTCTCAGCTAGACTATGATCCTTGTTGATTTTATATCTAAGGCTTCTGATCTGTATTTGCTCAAGAGGCATAATAGAAGTACCGTTCCTATTCCTTGGGCAGTATTACAGCCAAAGACATTTCGATGAGACAACAATAAGATCAATCATAAAATGAGACTAGCCAGAAGATAAAAACAAAGTAAGAAAACGTGCCATTATCAATGATGAAGAAGGCAAAGCCAAAACCACATTTTAGAATAGGTACTCATATTTTACATCAATACCTTTGCTAAATGAGAAGAAAAATACAACAACATATCAGTATTTAAAGTAAGTTGTTGGCAGTTCTCCATGAATATCAATAATATTTTAAAGAATACCTAAATATCATTGCTTGGCTGGGCCACTCAGGACGACCTTATTCAAAAATGGCAGTGGCACAAGTTCCGGTTCCTGATCGCTGTCATTCAATAACCAGGTTATTTTTATTCTTTAGTTTCAAAATTTGATACAAAGAATAATCAGATAAATATAATAATTGAGTCACTTACTTTAGTGCAAAATATTAAAAAATCATATTTTGTTGTTTTAAAAAGTTATCAATTATATCTATATTTTTTTGCTTCCTCTTTGAAAGTAACAAAAATAGCCATAAATCAAGCTGGTCAAATCAATTTTCGGTAAACACCGTTAGCATTGCCACGTCTGTTTGACTGTTGGAGCCAACTTCGATTCGAAATTCTCTCCGCTTTTTCTGCCAAACCTAGTGTATGTGACCCGAGGACCTGAGCGTGATCGAACCCGGGACCCTGCCATGGCACTAAACGCCTGGCCGACAGCAAGAGATTGCAATGCGAGCCTATCAATATAGCCCCCGGTTCCCTATGTACTCCAATATATGTACTTTTAATTCACTCTGGCACTTTTAAAAAACAAAGTGCTTTTGGATATTTTTAGAGCACATTTTGAGTACTCATTGAGGCTAAAGGAAACGAAATAAAATAGCTTTTTCATTAACACATAGAGGCGCGGTGCGGTGTGTGTTTAGATGTGGTTGGTTCTTGATAAGATCTTTCGTCTGCAAGCAAAGTCTTCAATACAAAGACTGGAGAATAATAAAATATTCCCGATGTTCTGCTTTTCTTCACAGTGCGTGGTCCCGCTCATCCTAAATGAAACATGCCCTCTCCTCTCCGAATATGAGCGTGCGTTCTAAGAAATTAGGCTGCCCGGTTGCAATATAGATACTCCGTTGGGACATATTGTCAAATATACTATTTTTCAAATCCAATAATATGGTTTTTGAATCGGCATTCAGGGTTTTTTAGCCATAGTGAAGTGAACCGAGTCACTTAGTCTTTAGCATTATATCAACAAAAAGTAATCAAACTATACACAGAAGTTGTTTTTTTAAGTACTTGTACTCAAGTATATTTTACAGGAAAGCATTTTTACGGTACTTCGGTACATGTTTAAGATTGCACTTAAAATCTTTTCAAAAAGTACTTAAACGGCTACATTATTTAGGCCTTATCAAAGGTAGAGGCGGAGCTCTCCAGACAAGTTGTGTTGCAACACAGATGTAAACGAATGACATACTTCAAAATCTTACTCATTCGTAATGTACTGACACCTGACCAAGCAATCTTCTTAGCACATAACGCTGAGCTGCTTAAATTCCAATTTCAACGGCTTAAGATTGCTGCCGGGGTTCGAACCTTCAATATAATATCATATACCTACTTGTTCGGAGGCGGAAGCTACCGAGCCGATGGCCGGTGAGCGTAAAATCCAGGTCAGGTAGTCGCGATTACATACTCGAGTTATTGGCTTGCGTGTATTAATCAAATATATCTTCAGAGACATAACCAGCCACAGTCTAACATTTAAAGTTCTGGAATAAATGAGGAAGAAGTTTACATTATCTAGCAGAAAAAATTGCTCCATATTGACTCCAATAACAAACTTTCAATTGAGAACATTCGAGTACAAAATATAGCAAAGTATCGTTGACTCCATTGACATGCATTTTCCTACTCTCCATAAAGAGTCTTGTTTCTAGGCAACGTCGAAATACACATACCACGAACTGTGTCTAAAATATAACAACTGTATCAAATAGCTCTTACATATCAAATCTGTTTGGTTAGTTTATATATATGCCCCAAATATGAAATTGAATCGGTCAAAACTTAATGCGAGGGTCTTGTTGTCCGTTATTTCTATTCTTCTATTCTGTCCCTTGTCATTAGACTCTTAAAGTGAGACTGCCTATGTTTTCATAGAACTTTTACAATCAATCAATAGATCGAATGATGAAAATCTATATCGGCGTTACCTTTGATTCTCTTCTGTGTCATGTGTGACGCAAGGCCCCGGAGTGTGTGACGTGAAACTGTGTTATGTGTTTCCGTCTTTGGTGGTTATTGAATTGTCAATACCGCACGAATATACTTTCAAGATAGATAGGCCTATGGTACTAGTACTATCGGACAATGAAATCAGAATTGCCATTATACTGCTTTCTGAGTCTAGGAAATAGCGTACAGTTTCCACCATTAAAGCTGTAGATATTTTGCAGAAGCCCTAGGTAAATAGACCTACTTTATCAAATCTAGTATCGTTGTTGATTTTGTTGTTGATGTTGTTGTTTTCTTTAGGGAGCAAGCTAGACACCACCTACTCTTCACAATTGAGTAGTTATCCAATCGTTAAACACATATAATATTAAAACAGATAACTGTTTAGGAGTCTTGTAGATTATAAGGTAATATTTTCACATTTTTATGGCTGGTTGCTGTCTTTGGTGTCACATCAATCCACTGTTTGTCCAGTCTTATTTCAATTAAGATTTTTTTTCTCAACATCATTTATTCTTTTGATACCTATGGATGAGGTTTAACGAAGAAATTCAAACTGCTGAAAAAAAAGAAGCATTTGTAACTTTTTGGAACTAAAGCAGCTGAAGATCAGTAAAAAATATTTTACCATTTATAGACTACCCTGTGTCGAAATAAAAGGATTAGTTCTTCTTTTGTATCCAACCTATGGTTTTGCAGTTTAAAAGCCAAAAGTAGTTTCAATACAAGTCAAATGTTTTCACTAACTTCATATATTTATTTCAAAGCATATCATTTCAAGAAATTTATCTGTCATTTCAGCCCAAATTGATGAATGCTTTTGGTAAAGAAAGACTTCATCATTTGCATAATCCACCACCTTCGGCTATCAAGGGTGCTTTGCGTTCAATGCCTGTGTCTGTTGTTCGCCCCCAGTCAGCCATGGGTCTGACATCTCCATCAAATGATATCAGCCACAGTAGGAGCCACAGTAAAGATTTTAGTGCTGGGTGCCCGCAACCCTTGGCTCAACCTTGGCTTGGTCAGAATTTTAAAGAAATGAAGGTAAGAAATGATTTTTCAAAATGTCAAATATCTTCAGTCTTTATTTAGAATAATGTGGTTAAGAGTATCTCCATAAGTCTGATTCAGTTTTTCATAGCTTCAAAAATATCTTTAAAAATCACCTGCCCTTAAAGAAGTAAATTATTTACTCCCTGCCAGTACCAAGATTATTCTCCTTGTATAGAATAGGTATGTTATATCTGCTTTCCCACCACCCCTACCAGTCTCGCTTCCCTTCCCCCCCCCCCCCTCACTCACATCTACTCTTTTCTACTTTTTTGCTCTTTCTCTCTCTTTCTATATCTCTTTATCTCTCTCTCTTTTTTTCCCTCTGTCACACACACACATACATAAGCCTGTGTGGCAGCTTACAGCTGTAAATGCTACAATTTCTCTGAAAGTACACTTGGACCTAATCGTCATCAACTTTTGTTTTGAATCAAAGATATCTTTAAAAAAAATACTGTGTACAGAAATTTTTACTTTCCTCTCATCTTAACCAAATTTTTTCCTTTTATCTATCAAAATAATTATTTATATTGCAGCAGACGTCTCCTACAAAAGCTGCTTCCCCTAATAGATCGAGAGGTTCCTACAATCCCCACTATGCCTCAGGATTGGACTCAAAGAAAGAAACACATAAAGAACATAACCTGTCTACAAACCCAGCCTATTCAAGCACTTCACATGCCATTGGATCAAGAGAAGAATCCAAAGGGTAAATATATTTAGAAATTTGTTTTGTTTTCCACCCTTTATTCCTCCTCATGAAGTGTTGGATGTCCATAAATAAGGTAAGAATATGTATAAATAGAAATACTCCACCAGCCACATACAACAATTACATCGCTTTGATGTAATGATACATCAATAATGTACACTCATTTAGAGCCTACTGGACTTGAGGTCCAGAGCTTATTCAGTTTCTGAAGCTTAAAGCAGACAAGTGGAATTCATCGGGATTCTCTGGACAGGACATGGGGCTGCTGCAGATTCAGATTACTTTACTAGCACAACTGGTGGGTGGGTACTAATTCTCACACCTAGGTGAGGTGAGTAAATTTTCTCGCCCAATTAAAATCCAGAGACAATGGTAGGAATCAAATCGGTTTCCCCCTGTGATGCGCAGCTACCAGTTTGGCAATATGTGATATTGAAAAGACAATGATAAATATAAATTATTAGGGTATTACATTGTAGCAACTATTTATCATTTTCTTATTCCCTCATGACTCAGAAAGAAGATTCAGTAGGTTATGAAGGCAAATCATGCATAAAAACTTATTGAATCTACTAGAATCCCTTCATCCTACCTCAGGTTAAAGTTTAAGTACCTATACAAACCCTGTCACTAACTACCTTCTCTCTCTTCTAGACCCATCCCCAAACCTCGTGGTCAGGATTTGAGGAGTGCGTGGCAAAGGCTTTATGGACACGAGACCAACAGGCATCACACGGCTGATCAGAATGTGACACACGTCAATAAAGCTTTAAAGAATGATGGTGCTATCAGTCCGACTTATCTCAAGCAAGAGAATTACCATGTAAGCAATCCTGTTGATATTTGTTTATTCGTTAGCATTGAGACAATGGTAGGAATCAAATCTGTTTTCCTCCTTATACAGTTTGAGTATCTCAAAAGAGATCTGCAACTGATTATTTAAGATAAAATGAGAATAAAACTTGGAAATATCTAGGTAGGTGTCCTATTGCTTCAATCCCTGGCTTGACTTTTCAACCATTATAAAAGGTGTTGATATTGATGGAAAATTGTTCTGTTCCAAGTACATTGTGGAATATTCTTTTCCTTATACCCACATAAGCAGCTTAAGCTAACAGGGAAAGTCATTATTTCATCTCTGCCTTTAATATTTCTCTCACCAGATCTCACACTTCACTGAAGACAGTCTACAGTATTCGTCTGAGAATATTAGAGAGAAGCAAGTGGCTGGACCCATGGTTGCACAAAATTCTCACAGCGGGCGGCAAACCCCACCAGGGCAATGTTCTCCAAATTTTAATCCTTTAAAATCAAAATCATCATATTCCAGGCCACCTTCAGCTTCTGGTTTGAGGACAATGCCTACAGTTAAAAAGTTTACATCTCCTCAAAACTCTGATAGCCTTGGACCGGCATCAAAATATCCTGATTCAAAAATGGGTTTAAGACTGTCCGGAAGATTTGATAGCAATCCAATACAGCAACAAATGAGAGGTTTTGAAAATGAAGAGCAATCTGGTTGGTCAGGTAGAAAAAATTTTAGAGAATCATCAATTGACAATAAGGAACTTCCTCCTGCCACTGACACAAGTTTTTCACAGAATATGGTCTGTTTCAGTGGTTATGAAAAGGAGACAGAAGATACAACGACTGTTTTTCCAGCTGACGGGAATTTTTTTCCTAATGACTCTGAATATATCGATAGCACAGAAACGCAGATGAACAGAATCATGACAAGTCCTCATTTGACATTTGAGGGATCTTTACATGATAAAAAAAGTATGAATAAAATGCATGGAGAGGAGGTTGTCAAATCAAAAGAGAAAGTCCAGACAAAACCAAGTGGTAAGTGAAATCTGATAAGCCTACATGTCTTTAAGTTATTATGTTATAAAAATAATGATTTTAGAGACACTCAATATGTAGGCATGTGATAAATTCTTAGACACATTTTTGACTAACTAATTAAACCTCTGAAATCCCCATTTTGGCAACCAGTCAATAAAATGTCTAATGTTGGGCTTTAAACGGATCAAACCTCTATGGCAACAAAGGAAATGTGGGGTGCAAGGAAAAGACTTTTAAAAAGAATGTGTGCCTCAGTTTTCACACTTAATATCAGCACTGAAGTGTATAAAAGTAGTTTATAAAAGCTCGGTAGTAGCATCAGAGTCAGAGGTTTAATCACCAGATCAAAAAATTTGTAGTGTACAAGAGCAACCTTATCTCACATTATTCGAAGAAAACAGATGCTAAATTTAAAAATTATAATTTCAGACTCCCACTGACATAAACTTGTTTTATTTTGGTGACTTCAGGAAGTATGTCCAATTCCTATGGGTCCCTCCAAATAGTTTTCAATTTTCAAAAATAGTGGATGCCATAATCAAGATTTTTTTGCTTAGTATATAAGAGTTACGTAAACAATGCTTCATGATGACATGATCAAATGACATATGTGTTTTCTGACTAGATATTGGGCTAATGGAAAGTTGCTAAGTGGGTTATTTCTTTCAATAGTCTTTCCATGATCAAAGTCTCTGTGATCGAATTGTAAATCAATCATGTACAAAGTGCAGAATGCTATGATAGATACAGTCAAAAATGAAGAGATATTATTTATCAATAATTCTGATGATTCTTTCCCTTTTAGCCAGAAGTCAAAGTCTTGAAGATTTGAGAGAATCTGACGAGGAGAGCAATGTTTCATTTGATATAGAAAACACTGTTCTTATGGTGGATCCATCTGACCAGTCAGAACTGGGGACAAATAGATCCAAACAAAGTGATGTGAATTCTAAACTGAAGAGGTAAGATAATTTTGCACATTAAAAAAGTAATGTCATATTATAAAAAGATTTAGCTAAATGTCTTGTCATTCCCAGCATATCTTTATGAAAAAAAGACAATGGGAATACCATTATTCTTCAAAATAACAATGTAATATTTATATGGTAAGGAATATGCAACTATTTTGGAAGAAAGAGTTGAGAGAAAAAGGATCAAACATGCCTTGGAAACAATGGAAAAGTTTATTCAGAAGATTTTATTAACTAAACAAAAAGATAGTGGCCAAAGCATAAGAAAAGAAAATGAGTTAAATAATGTTCAAGGTTGTCAGGTCACTGGTGATGTAGCTCAATTTATGCCTTGAATCTTGAAAACGGTTGGTTGAGGGTTCAACACCCCCCCCCCCCCAATGTCATACCTAAGATGTTGAGACCATCATTTTAGATGCTGCCTTGCCAAACTTTCTAAATTGAATTTTTTTAATCTACTTTTTATTTTTCCAAGATTGGAGGGCATGTATGCTACAGTGATGCGAAAACTGGATGATCGGAGTGTGCACGACTCCAGAGGGCGAAGATGGAGCATTGGCAGCTCAGACACAAACTCCATTCGCTATCAAGTTCATCATTCAAAACGTTTGAGATCAACACAACAACATCCCGGGGGCCAAGATATGAAGTAAGAAGACTTGTTTATGAAATTGTTAATGTACAAGTTGGAATCGATTATCAAATTTTTTGTCTGTATACTTGATATAAAACCCTCTACTAGCTTCTCACCCTCATTTTGGACTTGGAGTTACTACATAAAATGAAATTGGTACCCATGGTTATGATGAATGTTTTTTTCCAGACATCCTCTATAGATGATCTAGTTAGTTTTTATACCAAAAATTCTGTACTGTATATTGTAATTAGACTTCAATCTAACGCGCATTCCTCATCCTCATATATATTCCGTGTTCTCTCAACAAATCCAATTTCCAACTTAAATTATCCATCCTCACAATCATGTATTCCTCGTTTCACCTATTCCTTGTCTATTTCTCTGTCCAAGCAAGTATGTGGAATACATGTTTGACAGCACTATGGCAGTCTGCTGATTTCTTCAGTTATTCTCTCATGTCTGTGAGAGGATTCAATTTCCAAGGGGAGCTCCAAAAGTCTTTAAAGATATTGACTTTCTTTCTGTCTTTTCTTGAGCAACTTGTGATTCAGCTACAATCTATTCCAGAAACAACATGAAAAGTGAGAACTTTAGATTTCAGCATCACAGATGTGCTTTCTCATATACAAGTGAGTCTGCTATGTAGGAATTTCCCACCCTGTGAATCGTGAAGCACCTTTTTGACACCAACAATCAGTTTGAAATGTTTATGTGATGTAACACGTACATGTGTAACAAATTTCACCATCTGCTAACTTGTTTCCTTGAAACATTTGCTGCACCCTGCTTTAAATTTTGTGATTTATAATCAACGTATAACACTGAGGTTGTCCAAAAAGTAATGCAAGTTGAAGTATAGCTCATAATCAACGACAAAATATCACATTACCCCTATTAGATACACTGACCCTAATAAGCAACCCCTAGCAGTCTGGTGGTAAATACATAGTCCTGAAGTGCATTAACTCCTTGATAACTCACAAACTGCCTTCTGTGATTTAAGTTAGCCAGCTTCATCATTTTCAAAGCAAAACCTATGGAATCGTTTTTTGTGTGTTTTCCTTGGTCTAAGAGTAAGAGCATGAAAATCTGATGTTGCCAAATGAGGAGAACAAAGAGTTTATTGTAGGATCGCTGAAAAAGAAGATTTTCTCCCCTGTAATATTACTTGTATGAGGGTTAGTATAGGGTCTAGTTGTAGTGGAGAATCAATGTTAGGTCTGACAATGACAAGTTGAATTTTCACTTTTCAAGTTAAAAAGAATACTCACTTTAAGAAAATCAGTGATGATTACATCATGCATGCCGAAAAACATGTTCACCCTAAACTTGCCACGTGATCTTTTATTACTTGGATTTCACTGGTTTTGGAATGTTGGGTGCCTTTTTAGAGGGGTATAATATATGTTGTTAGGCTAGAAAGTCCCCATGAGTGGTGAAAGGAAGCATAACTTAATTTGTTCATCCTTTTCTTTTTCATAACATTTATATTGATGCTGCTCATTTGTCTTCTTGAAAAATCAGCGTTTGTCCTTCTCTCATGAGAAATATACAAATTTAGGAGAAATTATTTTTGGGGTTACTGTCAAGAGCATATATATATTACCAATCAAATTTTGTTATTTGAGTCATGGGACTAAGTTCAAACAATTAGCCTACTGCTGTTCTGCAGTTCCCTAAGATACCAATATTGCTATTATTGAAAGAAAAAAGATATCTTAATTTCTTTTTCTAGAGGAAAGAGTAATTTAGATTACGATGTCTCTGCAAATTCTGTGATAAGTCCTTATGTACATGAGGTAGTTAGCAAGTCTTAATGGCCTCAAAGATCGATCAATCAAGATATTTTATTTTTGTAAAAACTCCTGTAATTGCTGCTCCTTCAAATTTTACTTCCAAAATACCAGACTATCATCAGGTACTGTTTCTTGTTACTTAAAGTTAAAGTATCTAGACACTTCCCCTTTGACAAGTGATTTACATTAACTTTAATAAGTACTTGTGTGTTTTTTTGGTTGCACTTTCATTTATTTTGGTGAAATTTTTTGTCACTATGTGTTTAACTGTGCCTTTTTCTCCTTGTCATGTTTAATTGCTGAAGCTGTTGGATCCACTCTTTCTCAATTATATATTTAAGTTTTGATCAGATTAATCCTATTGGTTTATTTTTGGCTACTTCTTATACCCCAAGGATATTTTCCATGCATTTTGAATTATGTATGTTGAATGGAAATTTGGCCTTAATTTTTTAGTTTTGCTAAAAAATTCAATTCCCCTATTACTGATTCCATGTTAAACAAATTAATTTTGTTTTGACCAAACACCCTTCATTTTTCAAAGACATTTGCCTTACACCCATCATAACTCCACTAGACCTTTTTGCTTAACAAAAATTAAAAGTTTGCTAATGTTACATGAAGGCTTAAAGCTTTATTTGTCAAGACAAAATACAGCTGGAGATGGCAGCCGAGACGGAAGGGAAAGGAAAGTCTCTTTTTGATAACCTATGATTTCCAAAGGCAGAAGGAAAGTGAAAAAAAAAATTTCCCCTCAGAAAATATTGATGTTTATAAATAATATATTTAGTCAAAATGGAGGTGCTTCCTGTTTATTTTTTTTGTTTAAAAAAAAAAAGAAGAGAAAAGTTTGGATTTGTTTAATAACGAATGCATCTTTTTTTTTCAGACACATCAACAAACGTTTTCAAAGACTTGAATCTCATGTTGTCACCTTGGCTAGAAGTATTGCTCATTTATCATCTGAGCTGAGAACTCAGTCAAACATGTCTCGTGAAATTCAAAATGTAAAGCGAGAAATTCAAGAATTGAAAATTTCAAGTAAGAGTAACAACAATAACAGTGAAGGAAAGCGGCAGGAATTTCTCAAGAATAAAAGCTTCAACAATCTCCTTACAAACCCTCGACAAGTAAAAAAATTAACAAGGTATGTCACCATAGTCAAATCTGAAAGAATTTGAAGAAAACTTTTTCCACAGATACTTATAACCTTGAATTATCATCTACAACTATCCTGTGCACAGGGAATGCTGTAAACTGTCACAGAATGACAGAATGGTTCGTTAACACTGAAAAATCTTTTTCCATCATGAAAAAATGTCATCAGGTGATCAGACAAAATGCAATTATTTCTGAAAAATTGTTTTTGAGCATAATGTTTAGACGCATTGACCAAATGCAGCACTGAGCTTCAGATTGTCAGGAATTTAAACCTAATATTTGGGGTTTTTTTTTTGGGGGGGGGGGGGGGCAATTATATTCACTCCAATT
>JAUEKZ010230808.1:0-12632 GCA_031471865.1 Melibe leonina
AATGTTCTGAATAGTGATGAAATATGCAACACAAATAGTCAAGCTTCAAATATAAACACGCTGTAGAGACGCCTCCTTTTTTTTTTGTGTGTCCCCGATTAAATATTTGTCTTTTGTGTAGCTAAGAGGGATCATGTTTTGCGATTTTGTTGTATTTGTCCCGATGAAGGCCTTGGGCCAAAACGTCGACTATGTAATTTTTTGGTGGGTTATTTTTATGCATGTTTACCAATAATCTCCTCCCCTCACCTCTCGAGTTTTACAGGCTCAGTGGTCCATTTTCAATACCCAATACTATTTTCATCTTCCAATATCTTTTACTTTTAGGCCTCCTCTATCCATCCGTTGTCTGTCTAATTTTCATGACCTTCTTTCGAAAAATTCTAAATCAAATGAATATTTTCTTTTCTCTTTGTGCATTGTGTATGATGTCTCTCGCCTTAGATACTCATTATCATACAATAAAACAAATCGATACGATATAATAACAAAAGAAAACATAATATACAACTGGAAAAGAAAAAAATAACGTGTCCATTTTAAATAATTGATGAAGGTACTGCAGTTTACATTTCGTAAGGCTCAGAACTGAAACAAGCAGAACAAAACGAAAAACAAACAAAACTGTCTGAGGGATTGATCTGAGACCGGGTCAGTTGATTAGGTTAAAAATGATAATGTATGAAAGATCATGAACACTGGTTGCATGTGCGGATGGATACATCAATCAACACTAAGAGTTATTGAAGAATAAAAATATTGTTTTGGGGATTTCTTCTTTTTGAGAATTATGGGGGTTCATTCCTAATTCACACATTTGTTTATCCCATGGATCAAAAGGAAAACATTTAATCGGGTGGGACTACATTATTTCAGGTAGTTTTTGTCATCAACTGTCATCGAAGGAATTTATTGTATCCAGATCAACAGTTTCACAACTATCTTTTTTTTTCTTGTGCAAGAGTGATCAGCACCTTTCAGACAAAAACGTGAGACCTTCAAACCGCACCAATATAGATACACAACTTTATCTTGGCATAAACATGATGGGAAAGCGTTAACTATACTATTGATATTCTAATTTGACCATCATTTGATAAAAAGAAACAATTTACTTTTCATTGATGAGAATTAACTGGGATGTCCACGAGAGAGAGAGTTGATTTTAATTTTTATAACGATACGAATTAGAGAAAAAAAACCGACCCAGCAACTTTATGGCGAGGCAAAGAACCTGTATGAGATTGCTTATGAGGTCAGAAGCTGCTTTTGGCAATACTTTTTTTCTTTTCTCTATTAATTTCAAGCTGTTAGATCTAAACAACATTGGATTCCATGTTACAAATCCCCTCCATCATCAATTTATTAATCATCAAATTGTTGATTAATTTCATTTTTATGTCTGAATTCGTCATGTTTTTTTTAGTCTCGCGTGCTTGGATGTCTTGTACATCATTCTTCTTATCTCAGGCAACTTTACCAATTATGTAGATAACTGCGCGATTCTGGGGTGGCATCTTTGCGGGAACAGAAAAATAAGATTATAGTTGAATTTTCTAAAGGAGTGGCTCATTTAACTACAAAGATGGCGGACAACTGCTAACTTCTCCCCATCACATCATAGACACACGAACGTTGATTTGAAAGGCTGATGTATCATGTCGGTATCTGATAGAAGATGTATTGACTGTATTTAAGGATAACCCTTCACTTGTTCTAACGCTGCAACAATGATCGAACGAATGAAACCTTTGATTCTGTATTTTCTTCTGTGTTTATGTTTTGGTAAGTTGACGCCCTCAATGTTTCATGATCTTGCCCTAAGTCGTGTGTTTAATCAACGAGTCTTGGATATAGATATCTACCTTGATAAAACAAACACATATATGCTCTTTCTTATATTAATACGTTCACATTACAGTAACAATCTACGAATGAATGTTTTTCTTTCCATCTGATCTGCTTTACTTCCTACTTAGAGATCAGTCTTTAGGCTAGAGCCCTTATCTGAAAGGAGAATTTGCCACCATGGTTTTAAAATCTCCTATTTCTTTTGCTTTGATGAAAAAAATCATTCTTCATGATGACTACAAACTTTACTTTTTCTAGAAAAAATCATAGTTTCCAAAATCTAGAACCGTTAGCATTTTTTGTAAGATGTCCTTGTTGATAGAGCTGTTCATCTATGGTAAAGAACCAGATAAACAATGAGTGATGCAAAATGCCTTGGGGCAAATTTTTTGAATTCTTTAATGACAAACCAGTATTTATTGATTGAAAGAAATATGAAGCATACTTTTAGTAGACCTTTACACACTATCCTTCTTTGATCAAGGTCTACCCTTTAGTGTCCATGGAGATAACTATGATAAAGGAAAATAGCGGTATCCCTTGACACAACCTTTTGGCTTGAGTACATGAAGCACTAAAATGTCTCTTTTGTTTAAATTTTTTTCTCATTTGATAGTTCAAATTTTTGTCATCTGTAAAAACCCTTTCTTGTTGTTTGTAATAATAATAACTTTAAAATCTGAAGTTATCCCTCTTGTAGAGCCGATTTGACCATGATAATAATAAGGAAAAGGCTACAAGCACGTGAGTGCTGCTAGATCCTCAGGCACAAGCACGCTAGTATTTCTAGACACTCAGGCTAGAAGCACTTATTAGTTGCTTGACTCCAAGAGAAAGGAGGTTAGAGAATCGGACAACGTCAAGCAGTCTTCTAATATAAGTGCGATTTTCTCCAAACACTTACGTGCTTGTAGCCACTTTATAATAATCATGTTTATGATTAGTCTACCTTCTAAGCAATCAACTAAGCAGTTTCATTTGGAGACAGCTGTTCAGTTTTGACTTGTTATCAGACGTGTTGATAAATTTTTGGCTTTCAAAAAATGAAATAGTTATGGAAATTACTACCAACCGTTATTAATATATTTGCAATACATGTCTGCGAACTAATGGGGAGCAAAACAGGAGGATAATCTTTAGAGAAAGTATATATGTGATCTAAACTCTGCCAACATGTTTAGTGTATCGTATTGCTCTCTGCAATATCAGGGCGTTGGAGTAAGTTTTCACCAGGACTTAGAATAATAATCAACTCCATGGACTCTTTACTATCAGAGACTACTGCTACCTGACACACCAGTACAAAGTTTTTACATCCGGGGAAGATATACTCGCTGTTGAGAACTCGTTTTTGTAACTCATTTTCCTCATTTTTTTGTGTGGACCATCACAGAAATGAAATTATGGCAGATAATATACTATATATATAATGTAGTACTTGAATAAAGTTGCAACACTAAATAAAAAACTTACCAATGTAAATGATTTTTTTTGGTCACTCTACTCTGAATAAAATAGTGATTTTTGAGTTGATCAAGAGGGACTAACACATTTGGTGTTATATTATGGTAATGATTTATGGTTTTTTTTTTGTTTGTTTTCAGTTTCAGTTTTGTCAATTGATATTGACTTTGATGACAGTAAAGATGGCTTTTTTCTGAAGTCACCGTACCACAAGTTTAAAGCGGCAGAGCCCAGTGTTGTCAAAGAGTCTCTTATTCTCACTCATCCAGCAGAGGTTTATAAGCTGCGAGCCAGCTATGGGCCTTTTGAAATGTATCAAGTAAGTGTTGAATTTTAAAAACCTCTTAATGCTAGCCGTAGTTGTTTGGCACACTCAATGTAATCAGAGGGTACAGAATTATTATATGATAGATTGTTCTGTCATTAAGGATTAAAGGCAATTTTTATTTTAAAGATGTAGAGTTTTTCAATCAGGGTACTTTGGTATTTAAACGATTATGATTATTCACCCACTTAGTCATTGTAAACAAGGTTAATATAGTCCTAGATATTTGAAATATCAGTAAGCTTGACCTGATTAGAAGTGCATTGCTGTGATGTATTGTTTTAATTACAAGTGGAAAAGCATTCATCAGACAAGTTTTTGTTAATGGTTGAAAATAATTGCACAGAGAATAGTGTATAACTGTTTGCTCTCTTTGTTGTGGTGGGCGTGGAAACCTTCAGACACTTCATATCTTAAGCGTAAAAATATTTTAAATGGCATGGTAGTGATTAAATCAAGAAAAGTCTTGTATTAATTATTTTGCTTTTGTTTTTTAGGTAGTGCCCCATGAATTCCTTACCAATGTACTCTCATATGGGGAGTCGTCGGATGCTGCGGAGAATTACATGCACAGGCAGATCATCCACAACATGGATATCAGTGCCCATCTTGTCACGCAGCGAGTCTCAGAATCCAATCCCAAGATCCAGGTCCTCATCCATGCTGAGCCCCTGACACGGCGACAGCAGCAAGACCTAATCTACAGCTACTACGGATACAGCCAGTGGTGGTGTGCTCAAATCTTTGTCACCAAAGGATCTGAGGAACTCACGGGCGTGTGTCTTTTGAATGGCAACAGCAATGCATGTGTGGCAGGGCTCCATCTGCCTGACAGCTGGTGGAAGCCGTCATTAAATTCTAGTGAACTTGATCAGGAAGTTCAAGTCTACTATGATATCTCTCATGTCAAGAAAAATCAAGAGTGTGCCAGTGTTTCGAACACGATTGTACCATCTCGAGCGGAGCCGAAAAAGCCTGTCTCTGAGAGGAAGTTCATCTCATCTGTCGAGTTGATTCATGAAAGGAAATCGTATGATGACCAAAAGGATAAAGATCTCATTTTTAAAATCCCCAAACTGGATCTTCATCCAAACAGTAAATTTGAAGTCCCTGTTTTGCTGGAGGAGAATTCTGGTCTGAAGGAGTTTGTGATAAAGTGAGTAACTTTTTATTATGGAGAAATCAAAGCATTCAATGTATTTATTTACGTTTGGAAAGCCAATCTCTTGTAAAACTTTGTAGTGATCAGGGTAAATAATTTGTTTTTTATGTGATTTGCTATTATGTGTTAAAAATGATATACGGATGTGTGGAAAGTAATTTTCAGGTCTCATCAATAAAGAAAATGTTGTGGCTTACTTTCTGTATTAAATTTGAATGTAAGTTTAAAAAAATTAACATTCTTCATCTCAATGTCCCTGTGGCGATGCGCAAGTATATGCTGCTGGCCAGGTAATCTATACTGTGGCAGTCCTGGATTAGAAACAAATCTAGTCTCATTTCATTTTCCGAATATTTCCTCTTTCATTGGCTTTGTTTCTTATCTGTACTTCTTACACACCTTTAGTTTGTTTAACCCAATGATTAACCTTGTTTTTAAGCTTCAAGTTTACACTTTGCATTTCTTATTACTCTCTGTTTTTGAAGAGTTAAAGTAAGAGGTCCTTTGATTGTGGAAGGAGCATCCACATCCATTAACAGCCCTTGGAGTGTGTTCTTTGAGTCTGGGGATGATGATGGAGAAGCTACTGTCACAGCCTTTCTCAAGGAGAGTGTCAAATATGTCAAAAGTTTTAGGTGAGAGTTTCATTTTGACTGCTAGATTTTGGTTTTTATGAGTAATGCAGTGTACCGTGAGTGTGTTTTAATGGGATAGACAGTGAATATCATTTGGAAGAGACATTTTTACCAAGATTTTATGTTCTATTCTTTTTAATTTATTATTGACATTTCTTCCTCTTTGAAGCATTTATTTTAAGAACAATGAAATAATTGTGGTTTAATATCCCTTGGTGAGTCTGCATTTTGTACCTAAACTTTTTCTTTTATCTTGCTTTCCTTAAAAGCACTGACATGATATAGTTTAAGTTTCTAAAAATACTCTTAACCCTGTCACAGCGAGGTTTAATTCGAACCCAACTGAAATATGCAAAATCTTGAAAATGTACATGTTCTTATACCAGATAAATCAGACTTCAATGAACTGACATATGTCAAAAGTCTGAAATTCAGGCTTTTGGCATATCTGTCAGTTCACTGAAATCTAATATATCTGTCTAGAAACAGGAAAATCTTGAAGATTGTGGTGTCCTTAGCGTTAATTAAAAGAAAACAAATTGAAAACAAAAATTCACCTTTCAAGCACTTGAAACGTCTTTCAGGAAATAATTTGTTAATATTGTTAATAACCTTGTAATCATGTATGTTGTGTTAAGGTCTTGCAGTGGACCCACAAAAGATATATTATTTTATCTTATGCATTCGCAGGAGAGAGGAAGTGATGAGATGGCAGTTCCGTGTGCCAGCCGACCCAGGTATTTTGTTGATGACTATGGCTCGTGTGGTGTGGAATGTAGACTATGAGAGGAATGGGCTGGCCAGGAACTCTCACTATGATCCTGAAGGAAGCCGAATCTCTGCCAAATTCAACATTTACGAGAGTGAGGCAGAGACTATCATACCAGTCTTGAAGGTAATTTACTTTCTACATTACAATGTCCATCCACATCAGTACATGGTAGCTATGCAACTTTGCCCAAAGCTGAACCCTTTGTCGAAACCTGAATCAATGCTCTGTTTTTACATTTTCCTATTTCCATCCCAGCAAAGATAAGAAATGGTTTTTTATGCCATTAGATTGTTATGAAATGTGGTTCAGAAATATTTTAATCTTTACATTGACTGCAGTTATCTGTATTTTTCAAAATATTTATGTGATTTAAGCTGTTGAAATACAAAGTGCCTTAAAACTAAATTAACAACAAACCAAAATATTGAATCAACAGAGTGTAAAGTAAGTTTTTTGTGTGTCATTCCCTCTCCCCCCCTTCTCCTTCACCCTGGTTTGAAATATAACATAATATTAAAACAAACTTTAAGTGTTAATTTTTTAAAAATATTTCATACTTGCTGCTGCCAAATCTGGAATGAATTTTAGTTTCATTATTTTTTTTCTTTCTCTGTTTCGCTTTGAATTACCAGGAACGCAGTTTGCTCAACACAGCCATCTTGACTGGGAAGATGGAAACATATGATATGCATGTGTTCTCCATCATGAGTGACAATTCCTTCTGGGAGTTGACCAAGAATATCTCTTGTCGATCAACTGACCCGGAAGCGTTGAAGGTAAGGGCATACATATATGTGTATATTAGTTGTAACAGTGTGGCTCTTAGAAATGCAGGGACCTGAATGTGTTAAAAAAAGGCGCCAAATAGCAAATCATCAACTTATGTTACAGTTCAGAGGACAAATGCTGGCCCTATGGGAGTGGAGAAAAGCCTTAGTGTATGAAGAAAAGTTGTAATTGATTTGTTTAATAGAAACAAATGTCAAATTTTGCAATTCTTTCTCTCAACTCCACACAGGTGTCTGCCTTGTGTAAGCATGTGTACTTGGACGGCAGCGAGACCCGGGGTGCAAAGAATGTTACACTGATGGTGAGGACAGCCGATCACATGGCACAGATCGGCATTAAGGTCTGGGTACCAGAGCCTCGACTGGACATCCAGTTCTCTGACTCGAAGCTGAGCCAGATCAAAGGCTGGAAAGTGCGGAGAAGCTCCTCCTCTAGGTGAGGGAATGAGCACAGATATTGATCTCTTATTATCAATTAATTGTGTATTTTATATTTGTATCTGAAAAGGAGGGAAATAGTAATTTTTTTCTTATTAAATTCTACCTGTAATCCTTTTAATTTTCTCTCGATTTGCTAAATTTCATTGCCATTGACTTTTTCTTATTTTTACAGAAGGAGGAGAGCGATTGACCTTGGGCTTTTAACTCATCCCAATGTGATTTCCGGGTCAGAGGACTTAAGCCCTCCGTACTACCAGTCATGTAAATACAAGTACCAGCAAGCCACCATCGAAGTCTATGCTCGCTTTATCATCAGCGTGCCGGGAGAGGCACCGCGATATTATCGCAACAAAAAAACTTATGTAAGGGTGACAAACCTTGTGAAAAATAGGCTGCAAACCGCCAATCGTAATATCGCCAAGATTGTAGGAACAACAGTCCAGGGTGTCTCGTCGGGCAAAACGGATGTTCAGGTAAGGTGTCTCTTTTATATTAGACTACTACATGTTGTGTTTGCTTGAAGTGTGAAGATAAAACATCTATCTTTATCTATAAAAAAGACTGTGTGTGTGTTTTTCACGGCCAGCCTTTCAGTGGCTACATATTGATTTAGAGATTGAAACTTATATGTTAACAATCCTAATATACCGCTCCAGTGCAGGAGGGAGAATTTTCCAAGATATTTTCTCTTGGAGAGGAGATATACAAGCAAAAACGGTAATATTTTATAATTGGCGCTGCTACTACTGATATTTTTTGAGTAGGCTATTGATGCAATTTCAATTTCTATGAGATAACCATATTTTCATTTGTTCTTCCCCACAGGTTGTCTCCCCGCGTGGCAAGGTGATGGGTGCAAGGGAGATGCGCGTGGGCAAGGACAAGGTGGAGATTGAACGACTGATGGTGCGGGTGATTAGTGGTATGGGCCTGCACATCTCTGAGGACCGGATCCTACCTGGAGCCCTTATGGCCACTGTCTACCTCAGGGACCATTTTGTGGCCAGGCAACAGGTAGAAAGAGGGAGAGATAGAGAATTTACAAAAAAAGAAAAAAAATTTTTTTTTCAAGAATTATTGTGCAGGTACCTGCATTGCTTGTACAACTCTGGTAGCCAGAGTGTGAGTGCATTTCAAGGAATAGGCCCATTTTTACTCAGCTCTTACAGGCCCCCTTATTCATGTATAGCTTTCTCTCTTACACCAGAGTAAAGTTCTTTTTATCCTCTACAAAACGCTATAATTTTCATTGACACCAGTTGATGATTATTTAACTTTTCATGCACTCAAATCATTTAGTTTAATTATGATGATATTTATGTTTTTTCATACTTTTTAATATAAGATATATCAAAATTAAACTTTGTAAACAGTTTCACTTTTGTTCTCATTTCTAAGGGACTCTTTCTTATCGTTTTTACTATTGAAAAAAATAGACATGAAATTACAACCAATCAAAACTTACAGTTATAGATCATTACCCTGCTCAAATATGGTTATGATACATTTATTTGCTACATTACTACATTGGTTTTTGAATTGACAAAAAATGTTCCAAAATGGCCTCTGACTTTAGTTTTCATGGTTAGCTCCAGAAATATGGGAGTCGCTGGCTTTACTAACAAACAAAAGTGAAAAGTGTATACAGCAGTGACGACTATTATCTTTATCTCCTTATCAGGAGGCTGTGCTTGATATTGCATTAGAGTTCAAGGATGGCAGCACCCTGCCATTGTCCAGCGTGGACCCGTCTACCTACAGCTTGGAGGTAGCCTCCATTAGTCCTCATGTAGTGGAGGTGGTGGAGTCTGTCTCCTCGACTAGTTCTGTGCTCCCTCCAACCATCAAGGCCGTGGGGACTGGCAAGGGCGACATCATCAAGGTCATTCTGAGAGAAGCAGGTGGCTGCCACCGAAGAAAACCTAGATCCCTTGATACAGAATATGTCCATGTAATGGTATGTGAGAGTCTGGTGTTTCTATTTTTAACACCCTTACTTTGTACAATTTCTCATTGCTTATATTTTTTCCCTGGTTTTATCTTCTTTTTTAATGTTACCGGCTCATTTCTTTCTTGATAAGAATTTTTGTTTTGACTTTTCTTTTATTAAAATGAGATGTTTACCATTCCTAACTCAAGCAATGAAATATTTTCTGTTTGCCTCTTCAAAATTCTTTATTGATTGAAAACCAAATTTTAAAATTTCTTTTTATCATGTTTTCATCATTCTTATGAACTGGATGTTGTTTTTGAATATCTGACTCGTCCATTTTCTTCATCTGTATTCTCTCTGATCCTTAATTTTTAACTGAGAAAGTCTTCTGCACCCAAAAATGGAAAACATCACTCATTATTCTCTCTTCTCTTGTGATTTTACCCAAGCTGACCGATTCATATTTGTTTTTTTGTTTCAGGTTGACTTTGCCAAAGGCATGGATTACTTTGGGCAGGCTCAGAGAGACGGCAACTTCTACAACAACCGAGCCAGCAAAAGCCAGTACGGAGGGGAGCCTTACAGCAACAAGGAGGATTACTTCAAGCACCAGCAGGAGATGTTGGAGAAACAGCAGGAAATGGAGCGAGCCCAGAACAGAGACGGGGCAGATAAAGATGGAAAATTGGGGCACAAGGTTTGATTATTGAATTTTGAAAAAAAATCTATGGCCAGGTGGTACCTACCAATTTGTGCCTTAGCAGGTTTAAAAAAAATGTTTTTTCTCAAGTTGTGGGTGGTGTCTTTTTACTGATTGAAACATGTCTTAGCATTTATAAAGTCTCTGTTCTGATAAGAATAAAGATAAAAAACGATCAAGAAACTCCCAACTGAAAACAACTTTCTGTTGCAGTTAAAATAGCTTGCATTTTGAGGTATTGTGGATTATATTTAATGGTCATGTAATGGATGTTTCAGTCTGTTTGTGGGAAAATATAAGTGCGGTTTTGAAAACATTTTAGATATTAAAATAGTACAATGGAAGGCCACGTAAAGCTACCCTTAATATCTAGCACTTCTGAATTTTAGTCTTTAAACCAGTAACTTTACCTGTAATGGAATTTTAAAAGTAACACACTGATCAAGAAAGTCATGAGGATTTTATGAAGGCGTTACACTCCTCAATTTAAAGCGAGGTTTTGATTGAATTTTTTTTTTGGACAATATTTAGAGCAACCCTTCTAGCAGATTTTTATTTTCCTATTTGGTTTATACTGGGGTTTCATCTGCCTCAATGATAAGAGTTTTAATAGGTGGTATAAGTTGAATCGTATGGTTGTAATAGAGATGGGAAGCAAGTACTGGAAATAACAAGATATAGTCAGATTTTAAATGATATGCAGAAGTGAGACAAAGCCAAAGAAAACAGAAAAATGGAAAAAACAGAGGAACATTAAATTGACCTTGGTTGGGATCGAACCCGGTACCCTGCTACGGCAAGTTTATTTGTTCATAAAAAAAGTTTGATACGAGTATTTATGTAGGCAATTATTTGTTCTAGCTTTATTCTGTCAATGGATCCAAATTGATATGAAGAAAATTTACTGTTGATTATACCTCAGCGCTGAATGATAACTTGTCCACCGTCTAGAATAGCATTATGCACTCAACACTGACTTATCTTTGCCTGTAAAAATGTTTAATTGTGTTAGCTTAATATGATGGTGTTCATTTTTTGGGTAATATATACCATCTCATTTCATAAAGTGTTTTAGTTCAGCCTGGTTTTGAATCCATAACTCCTAATTGTCATCATTATTGTTTGTAGTGGTGGAAAACGTTTGTGGTTTGAATTTAAAGGAAAAGAAAAAAGATTCTTCTTCTATAAATTTTTTTTTCTTTTTTTTTCTGTCTCCTCAGAATTATCACTTGAAAGATACAAATGACAAGCTCAACTCCTTTACTGCCTCAGACACAGGCGTGGACTCTACTGAAGAACCTCACAAGGAGGCGATTGAGCAGCCTGTAAGCACCAAAATAGATGGCCCTTCACCCTTGGAGATTGGCATGTATGTCCTAGTGGGTGTGTTCCTTTTCGCCATTTTCGTGTTCACAGCAAACTGCGCTGTCTTCATGATGCGGTACCGCCGAAAGACAGGAGGCTCGAAGAAATCTTCACATGTGGTGAAAGGTTCTATTTCCCAGGCACCTGATTGGGTGTGGATTGGGCGAGACACACTGGAACGTAACGGGGCTAGGAACACTGGCTATAACCAGCCTTTAATGGGGGAAGAAGATTTCAATGGCAACCAGATGGTCATCCCAAACTCTGTGTCCTCGTCTGCCTCATCATCCAACCACCCTCTGTCCAACCGTCACAGCACGGTCAGTAATGGGGAAAGCAGCAGTGGTATTCCTAGCAGTGAGAGCAGTAGTGGGCCTCCCAGCTCCAACCGCAACAGTATGACCTCTACCTATAAAGGCTCTGAGTGCAGCGTTCGCATCACCTCCAACCCTCTACCTGACAACGACAGTGGTATGGGCTACAACGAGGCAGAGTGGGATTACGAAGCCATGGGTATGACCTACGAACAGCTGATGGAGTATTTTGATAACCTAAAAGAATCTTCAGCGTAGATTGTCTTTTTTTTTCGGTCAAGAGAGCTCAGGATATGTTTATTATATAAAATGAAGATTACTATGATGTCTAATTCTTGTGTACAGGTAACGATTTAAATTGTTTTTTTTATGTTGTGTGATGAAGTCAACGTGATTTTAAAAAACTGGACAGTTATTGGAAAGAAAAACTTCTGTGAAAATTTATTTTTCTTGGAAGTAGGATTCTGTGATGATATTGTTGTGATTGTTTTTTTTTTACTACCAAGAACTGATGGAAGCTTTTACACGTTTTCAATGGACAGGAAGGCTATGTGTGCTGATTGCACTATTATTTGGTCTATTCATTTTTCTCTGTTTGGTCTTGTTTAAAAATTTGGGACTTGTATGTATTGAACTGTCAATATCAAACAACGCAATAATCTCGTAACCCTTGATTTATTTGGCAAGGAGGGCCGATGTTCTGAAGTATGAGGACACTTAAAATCAATACTCTATATTGCTTTGGTTTTCAACTTGATTGAATATTTGAATTTATGAACGTTAATTGTCATCTGAATGTTACCATAAACCTTGTGAACAAGAATTTCATCATTATGAATTGTAAATCATGAGTTGAACTTTCTTTTTATTACTTGCAACTAC
>JAUEKZ010230918.1:0-17301 GCA_031471865.1 Melibe leonina
ACACACACACTCATATATATATATATTATATTCAATAACTGTAGGCTATCGATTGCCTCCATTCTCTCAAAGCCATTTTCTTTACTCCTCATTATCTCTACTTTACAAGATACGAAAACAATGAATTTAGTCTCACCCCTCCCTCCCTCTCTCTCTCTCTCTCTGTCATCTTTCTTTGTATCTCTCTCTCTCCCTGCGTCTCTCCTCCTCCCTTTACACTGCTACCTCTTTCACGTCCGGCTGTTGATATGGTATATTGCCAGTCGGTCAAAACTCAAATCTTCCCAACTACCTCACCCGAAATATCGGCAGTGACCGCTGTTACTGTTAGTGAGGTCCTTTCTCGACTGCCATTGTCGGATCGCTTGCTTCCTCTTTCCTTTTTCTTTAATCAAAATGTGGTTATAAATTAGTATTGTCTTCGTTAAGTCATGGAATTAACACACACTTGTATTGCCTATATATAGTATGCATTTCATTGATCAACTAACGGTGGCGTATCAGACTTGCCCACCCAGCCTTCTTAAACATGTACCTACTCATACTTCCGGGTAGACTGGCTTTAACCCTTTCACTGCGAGCTCTGATTCTAACTGTAAAATTGAGGTCCCGATATATTTTCACGGTGTTTGAAACGAAACGAGATGAAAAGAAAAATCATAACAGAACACATCTCGAGTCTAGCTTATTTCGTATGAACGAAAACCGTATGCTCAATGTAATAATATTCTCCTAGTTGATTATCCAGGCTTGAGCAGTATGTATGTCTGACGAGTGTGAGTGCTACGTGGGCTGATTGGAGATGCCGAACCGCTCTCGATCACCTGCTGGCTAAAACGGCTTGCTTATCATTTTATGTATTTCTTTTTGAATACGAGATGTGTTATATTATGTCAGTATGCTCTGCTTCAACAACTGGCACCTGTAGCAAAACTGTTGAGGGAAACTGAAATAGGAACGCTCATTTCGGAAAGGGAGAGGGAGGGTTTATATAATATATTATATTATAATAATATATATGAACTTTATGGCATTCTTTGAACAATACACATATTCCGTTTATGTGAGAGGTTTTATTTTTCACCCCTTATTATTGCATCGTGCAGTGTTAGGGCCGAGCTCTATGTCTGTTGAAAAATGGTGAAATGGGATGTGTAAGAGCTCCCCGCCGTAATACAAAATCAATCGCTGAGCCAGGAGAGAAACTTTTGAATCAAGATCAAAGTAAGCAGTTAATCTGCCCAATTTGCCCCCATCCTGTGCGATGGTCATGTTCTGTTGATGCTCTTTATCCATTGGGTAATACATCTCTCTCCACTCTCTCTCTCTCTCTCTCTCTCTCTCTCTGTGTCTGCCTCTCTCTCTCTCTGCCCCCCCTCTCTCTCTCTGTGTCCCCCCTCTCTTTCTCTCTCTCTCTCTGTCCCCCCTCTCTTTCTCTGTCACTATCTCTCTCTTTCTCTCTGTTCCCCCTCTCTTTCTCTGTCACTATCTCTCTCTCTCTCATTATCACTCTCTCCCTCACCTAAAACGTTAGCTTATCCTCAAATTGTCTTCCGGTTTATGGTGGACAATCATGATGTTTTTCATGTTCGACCTTTGTCTGAAGTAGCCATTTGATTAAGTCTGTCTTATTTCCTTTTTTTTTTTTTTTCGTCTTCGGGGTATGCAATTACGGTTTTAAATGGCAAATTAGTGCTCACGTCCAGCCTATATTATTAATATGTTCTTATTTTGAATAAGAGACGGGAGTGGAAATCTAACTATCGAAGTGAGGAATGCGTCCTGATTGTCATGAATCATGGGAGTTCATGGCTCTGCCCCTCGATCTACCAGCCTCAGTGCCTTTTGTGTTCTTAAGACCAGACTGTAGAGGAGCTATGACCAATCACCGCTCAGCGAGCCTCTGAACTGCAACAGCTGAGTGTCCACTGCTCCGCTGGAATAACAAAATAGTGTTATGGTGGTCATGCTAGTGGCGGGCGGTTCGGTTTTGATGATCTGTTAAAATCCAGGAAGTAGTATTTCAATGAAGGGTTTATCTTTAAAAAATCATTTCATGAACCGGAGACGCATAAAAAAAGAAAGAACCGGACATGTGTCGTCCTGCCCATGAAATAATGTTGCATCATGTGTTACTGATGACGTCACAACTACAAAATGTTCGGGTTTTTTCCTCTTCTTCTTTTCAGGGATGGGGAAAGGAGGGAGTGCGATCGATAAAAATAGGGCCAGTTGTCGTCGGTTTCTGTTGTGTCAATGATGGGGTTAGCACGGGTGTTGAGATCTCTTTCTCCCACATCAATTCATTTTAAAGCAACACTCGGTTAATCCAGTGTTAGAGTCCTTTGCATATGGGTGGAGCTATGTATGCTTTTGTTTCTCGGTCCTTAGTGGTCATAAATCCTGTTTGATTTTAAACGTATCTTTTATCTTTGAAAGTTACTCACAAAATGCAAGTAAGGCGGGTGTTTGTATTTAAGCTTCAAGCCTTTTTTTTTTTTACTTAGTGTGACTGACATAAGGTTTTGGAACCTGTGGTTGAGTTGGCACTTAGGGCGAACACCCTGCTACTGCTACTGCTACGTTGTGCAGGCGATGATGCTCCGCATGCAGCCCGACTGCAGTCTGGCTGTAAGTGTCTCCCATCGCGTCATTGATCCAGGAATCGAAGTTCATAAATAGACGCGATATTGGGCTTGTTGGGTGGAAGGGGCTAGGAATCGGGATGGGATGGGAGCAGCTAAAGGCATCATGTGTGTGTGTGTGTGTGTGCGTGCATGTGTGTGTGGTTGTATGTGTATGTGTGTGTTTGCGTGTGTGTGTGTGTGTGTGCGCGCGCGCGTCTGTGTGTGTGCGTCTGTGTGTTTGAGAGATAGAGAGAGAGAGAGAGTGAACGAACAGGGACAAGGGAATTGCATGTGGTGGACGAATGTGAAGTAGAAACGAAACCATCAAAATGGATATAATATATTATGGGATGAAACGAACCCATGTATAGTATTAACTAACTATTAAGTATGGAATCGTCAATAGTACTTCACTTTCAGGGAGTCTCAGTAATTGATTATTGGCTGGAAGACAAAGACCTACAGGGTTTTATGACAAGGCTCTGGAATGGACGGGTGGTGGTGATGTTGGTGGTGGTGGTGGTGGTGAGACCTGGGTTGGCGTGACTCGTGAGGTCGTGTTGTGTAACCAGTCTGATTCATCAGTTCTGCTCGTATATATATATATATATATAGACTAATAGGCCGGGTGTGGAATATGGAGTTCAACACCTCGGATCGAATATCGCCATCTCTTGATACGACCCGACGCCGCGGCTTCTAATCGGATTTAATTTTTTGTACCGGAATTCTCTCTCTCTCTCTCTCTCTCTTGATCTCTCTCTCTATCTCTCTCTCTCTCTCTCTATCTCTCTCTCTCTCTCCCGATCTCTCTCTCTCTCCTCCCCCTCCTCCCTCTTTCTAATATTTATTATCTCCTGCTCTCTCTCTCTCTCTCGCTCTCTCTATTCTGTGTGTGTGTGCCTGCCTGTCTGCCTGTCTCTCTTTCTCTTCCTCTCTCTCTCTCTCTCTCTGTGCCTGCCTGTCTGCCCCCCTCCCCCCCCCCCCCTCTCTCTCTCTCTCTCTCTCTCTCTCTCTCGTATTCTATTCACCCTCATTTTAACCATAGTTAGTATCAGCTTTTCACCCTCATTCCGTTAAAACCTGACTGAAACTGAAACACTGATTCTCCCCGTAGTGTCTTCGTGTGAACTCCTGGTTGTAGCAGAAGGCACTGTCTGTCACCTACAAGAGAAAAGATAGCTGTGTTATCATGTAACAGTCAGCAGCAGCCTGTGTGTGTGTGTGTGTGTGTGTGCGTGCGCGTGTGTCCGTCCCGTCATTTAAACATGCGTTTTACTCATCGATGAACGAATGAAAACAATTTTTTTCAAAACCTCTTTTGCTGAATACTTACATTATATTCCAAACTGTGATTGGGGAACGAGTAGTCTGTCAGAGTGATCGGACGAGGTTTAAAACCCAAACCGGTCACTAGGATGTCTTCTACATTGTCTTTTTTCTGAGCTGAATAAATAAGTGAAACTGATTAGACTTCCCTTTCTACTTACTGTTGAGACTAAGAATTAATCATTAGATGTTATTTTCGCCATTCTCGCTTCAGTGCCTTTTCGGGTAATATAGCAGGATGCCGCGTTCTGTCCGATGAAAATAGAAACAAAACGACTGAAGTCTATTTTTTTTGTGGATAGGGTGTGGTGAGTGGGAGGAGTGGTGGTGAGTGCTGTTTCTGTGCACCGCATTCTTTATTTTGACAGAAGAAAAGCTCAATTTTTTTTACCGGATAGTTTTGCAAACGCTCACTTCCCTCGAAGGTCTTCTCTATTCGCACAGTTCAAAGTAATTTCATAGCCAGTTACCTAATATCTTTGTATTATTTTTCCTGCCGAGTTAACGAATTATGTCTGAACCTAAATGTCTACGAAAAAATACCATTGTTTAGCGCTAGAAAAAGGTTCTAGGCGCTCTACAATGGTATATTTTGGTGTAATATCTTGTTTGCTCATAATTACAACAAAAAAAAGTCAAATAAAAGGCATTTACTCTCCCCGTTCTATTTCCACGATGTTCGTATCATATTCTCCCATACATTAATTTGACTTCTATTAAGTTTTTAGTTCGAAAACTATGTTCTAATAAGTAATGATCAGTTTCCTAGATCTTCGCTGTACAACTCCACACTTATTTTCCATGAGGTGTGCGGACAGTTCACATGCGTAACTGTATGACACCCCTCTGCCTGAAATGGTTCAGCCCAGGGTCGGCTGGGTCATGTTAGGCCGATAAGTGTGTATTTTTCTGCCGAGAAAACTACACACCTCGGTATCTGCGGGAGGAAGAGCGGTAACGGGAACAGCCTGTTGTTAGAGCTTGTAAAAAAGTGTGAGGGAGATCCGGAAACGAAACCTAAGCGAAGTTAACCCCAGTCTCCCATACAACGCTTACTACATATTATTCCCTTCTAGTCGTCCTCTTTTCTTTCCTTTTTTCCACTTTTAGTTAACTTTCTTTAAGAGGCGAGCAATATCTTAAAATTATTAACAAATGACATAGGAAAGGCAGGTGTCAAGAAGGAAGCTGGAAACATAGTTACGTGCTTTCTGTCTGCTGTTTCAGGGGCTATCGAAGTATTTAGACTAAGCAAGACCTCAACACAGATGATGATGTAAAAATTGAAGAGTATTTTATTTTGTTTTCGAAAAAGTCCACATCAGCTTATTAATTTAATCATTTTGTTTTAAGATATGTACACTTAAACACGTGATAATGACGTTAGTATGACCACTCATTGTCTAGACTTCGTTTCTCTTATTCTTCCTCAGTCAGCAATGGTTTGCTCTACTGGTCTTTATTTAAAATTTGGGAAAGTAGCAACTTTTAATCAATCAGCTATTATTAGACTGCACGAAAACAGTATGTGTTTGCAGTATCTTTTACGGATTAGACCTTTAGGTGCGTAAAAAAGCCACACAGTGCCAAGCCAAATCAATATTGAGAGGGGGCATAACTGCGTAAATATGACTACTTTCATCTTATGTCTTCAAGGGTTATTGTTGATGAATATTAGTGACATTTTTCTTGTCGTATTTCCTGACACAGAATGCAGCAGCTCCAAGCCCCCTCAACCAGATGCCTCCACAGGATGGCATGCCTGGTGGTCCTATGCCTCCCAGTTTTTTTCCTGTAAGTAAAATGCCATCTTTGACTTTAGTAACAGCTTTGTGAGTTGATGAACAAAGATGCCATTATCGCTTAATGAAATGGGGGAAAACACGTTTGAAAATTGGAAGGAAGTACTTCCCAAACATGTAATGATTAATGAAGCTGCTGCTGATTCAGTTCTGCTGGCATAAACAATTAAGTCTTTTTGAATTTACCAGTGCCATCTTTGTTTGTCAGATTGTGTATTCCTTATGAAATGTTTGACCCCAAACTTTGTCTCTCCTGACCTAGAGGGAAGCTGCTAATCTGTTGTTATCAACTTGTCTTTTTTTGTGCACAGTTTGATTAGAACTAAAGAAATATGTATGATGTTATGTTGAATTGTCATTCATAGAATGGAAATATTTCTGGGTTCTAAATCCATGCATAAATTGTGCATCATGAGTGTGTCCTCACTTGTGTATTGTGGATGTAACTTCTACGTCAGCCTTTAAATTTAAAGATTTCCGCTTATTTTAGAAGTCCAAAGTGTTTTGTTGGATAGAAATCATACATATCATTTGCCTCTTTTCTTCGCAAAGATAAATATGATTTTTGATAATACTGTGGCCCTCTATATGGTGATTGCAGCAGGATAAACAAGTCAATTGTGTTTCAGTTTTTAAAAATCTACTCGCTGCAAGCTTTGAATTTAAAGACCTTAACTACTGTTTTTTGTAGAGTTGAATTATAGCTGTCTCCGATCAATGAGTCTTGCTGTTACGGATGGTCGCTATACGTCACACTCTTTTATCAAAAACTGCTGTGGAAGAAGTTATCAAGTGTATTGAACTCCTTTTCGTGTAAACGCAAGAATGCCAAATTTGATTTGCAGAAGACTACTTCTATTCTACTCTATATGCGCAAAGCTTCTTATTTCATCTGCTTTGGTTCTGGAGGGTCATATTTGTATGAACAAAATCAAGTTTGCAATGTTTTCATACAGCCATGAGAGAATTATCAGGCAGATTTCAACTTCCCACAGAGTGTTCAACAAGTTTAGTTAACAAAAGAAAATATGAAGGATGGCTATATGAGTAGTTTAGTCAATTGTCTGATCCTATTTGAGCCAATGGATGCACCGATTTAGAGTTGGTTTGTGAGTTGTTTGTTGGGTTTGAGTATAGTGTCCACCTGTCTACTACTGCGCATGTTGTGCGTCTGTTTGCAGCCTCCAGCCTCCCAGCCTTCCCCCCACCCGCCCCCGCATGGGCCAATGATGGGGCAGAGTCAGGTGAGTCAGGAGGTGCCCAAACCTCACCTTGACCGGTGTCTGCCTGATCTTCTGCTTTATCTGCCTCAGTGTTTTGGAAAATCTGATTATTGTACTCTGACAGAATGTTACCCGTCATCTCTTAATCTTTTCTCAATTTCATTAATATTTTTAGGTCTCTGTTTTCTTGTCATAATTTTTTTCTTTGCTTACATCTAAATGTCCACTAATTTTACTTGGGTTATTTGGTGTTATAATTATGTTCTCCTCAGCTCTAAAACTTGTTCAGCCTGTTAGATGTGCCATCATTTTATTTATTTTCCTGTTGTTTCTTTTTCTTCCCTTTTTTTTTATATTCGAAAACATATTTGTTTTTTTCTTTGTCACAATTAAAATTGTTCTTGGCTGTTGTAAACATGTCATTATTTGTGTGAATTTATGAGCAAATCTAGGAAAGAGTTGAAATCATGTAAGAAATATTTTTTTTCCTTTGCAATTTGAAATCAAAATTTCATTTTCAATTGCGGATCAAAAATGAAACTTTAACCAAAGTTCACATCTTACAAACTGGAGCCTTGAAAACAATCAAATAAATCTAGCACATCTAAATAAACAAAAAAACAAAGAATTGTCCAATGGCCAAAGAGTTTCTATAACAAAAAAAATAATGATAGACTATCATTTAAAAGCTGAGTACTGCATGCACAGGGATTGAAAGAGATCTTCATGTGGCATACTTCTCCTTTTCAGCTTTTCAATCAGTAAACTTTTAAAACTTTTGCCTGAAAACATTGTAATCCATGAAGTCAACTTTGAACTAAGGGTCTGTCTGTTGTTGTAACATTAACTTCATATCAATGGACTAATCCTTTTGCTTGCTTTGTCTAACCTTGAATGTTCAGGCTGTCTTATTGAAGTGTTTTTTTTAAAAATTATATATTATAATTGGTGAAATAATCTGATATCTGGTTTTCAATTATTGCATGTCTTGATATTTGAAACAATGTTAATGAAGCCCTTTAACACAGCAAGTATCCAAGTGTGTACAAACTGTAGACAGACACACTGAAATGAGCATTGAGATGTTTTGTAGCATGTGATCAGTCATATTTTTTTGTTTTTGCTGGATAGTCTAGTCTAGATACAGCTCACATTATTTCATAGTTTAAAACTGGTGGAAAGATGAATCACTTAAAAGATAGGTCAACTGGTGGAATCACTTAAAAGAGAGGTCGATCCCTAGAAAAAAAACTAACAAACACAGTCACATGCTATAACTATGCTTTAAAAAAATGTAGACAAATTGAAAAGTAAAAAAGCTGTGGACTTGATCAATCATTGTCTTAAATGACGTAAACTTGCCAAGTCATGTACAGGGTCAATTTTACTTGTCCTTTCTTTTGGAAATAGTTTTTTTTTTTAATGTAGTGTTTTCTCTTCAAAGTCTATGTGACTGTGCTTTGTGTTATTTAAGATTTTTAAAAGCTATGTTTAACATACTCAGGATTAATATTTCCTAAGTTTTCCCCTACATTTCATTCTCTTTCTGTATTGTCTTTAATATAAGCTTGTGGTTTTTTTAAAAGCCTAAACCACATATTTGTCAAACAAAATGATGTCCAATTTAATTGCAAAGGTGAAATTGATGCATATTTGAAACGTGCATAAAATGTTCAATGATTGTAATGTTTTCTTCCCAAATTGTTCACATTTTGGTTTTATAATTGACGTCTGAGACAGTTATTTTAGGGTTAAGTGTTTCTAACTGTCTAAGATTTTGGTGTGGATCTGTGTCTTCTTTCTTTCTTTCTTTCCTTCTTTCTTTCTTTCTTTCTTTCTTTCTTTCTTTCTTTCTTTCTTTCTTTCTTTCTTTCTTTCTTTTCTTCCTTTCTTTCTTTCTTTTCTTCCTTTCTTTTTTTCCTTTCTTTTTTTCCTTTCTTTTTTTCCTTTCTTTTTTTCCTTTCTTTATCTAAGAAAGGCAATAATTCCAGTTTTTCAAAGAAATTCAAAATTTATCTTGATACTCCCAAACATTTTCATAACCCTATTCAGTCATTCTACAGTTTCCTTCTCTTTCTTACAGTGATTGTCTACCAGAATGTGTTTGATTATTTTTCTTTTTTTTGGTGTCATTTCAGCCATTCATGGCCCCCAGATACCCAGGAGGACCCCGAGTCTCAGTAAGAATGCCCAATCAAGTGGATTTTAATGGGGTAAGATATTGCTGCTCAATATCCGATATATCTTATAATTATTTGTGTGGGTGGGTTACACATTTTTAACTTGAAGAACAGAACGCTTCTAAGATTTTACCAGAGACAAAATATTTCATTAGAACTGAATTAAAAGGATATTATATCGTCATTGAACAATGGATAGTTATTCTTTTCGGAGACTACCTTTTCCTCTCTTTTTGTCTTTGTTTGGCCTTCTTAGAAAAATGTTTAACACTATGTCTGCAATCCTCAGCCGGCTGTCCCCGGAAGCCAAATGCCCATGCCAAACAGTATGGAACCCCGGCCTGGTAAGTCACTCTGACAGGTAGAGTAAGGCTGCCACAGCTAACAAAATTTTTGTGAGAGGATAAATATCGATTGGAGAGCAGATCAAACTGAATTCACCTGCTTTTTTAACTTTTTCTTGCCCGAAATCTGAATCCTTCCGCAGCAAGGTCTGATTCTAATCACACAGAATTGATGCAAAATCTTCTAAATTTATGTGTTCTTATACCAGATAAATCAGATTTCAGGAGGATTGACATATGCCAAAAGCCTCAATTTCATGCCTTTGGCATATATCAGTCCTCCTGAAATTTGAATTATTTGGCAAGTCTTGAAAACGTTGATGTATCAAATTAGATCTAGTAGTCCTTAGCATTGAAAGGGTTAAAAAGGCAGTAATACTTAATGGGACATTATCATTAGTTTCTGTCACTGTTAGCATCCACAGCACACATTATTCAATTCAGTCCATCACTCAAACACTAATGTTGCATTAGAGCAGGCAGTTGTCATCCATAATGCCTCCCCCTGTCTATGAGTCTAAAAAACAATCCTGAATGATTAGAGAGGATCCAAGCATTTGAGGCAATAAATTTCAGTATGTACCTACCTGCTAAAAGTAATAAATGTATTTGAAACATAAGATATGTAAAGCACCAGTCAGGGGATCTATGGGATTTCATTGAAAAGTAACCATAATGGTTACAATTAAATGACAGATTCTCTTTTTCCTCCTCAAGGTCATCCTGGAATGGGTCCTATGGGTCCTCGGATGAATCACCCCGGAGGTCGTATGCCTGGCCCTATGAATCCCGTAAGCAAGATATGCTCTGTGTTACTGCTCAAGTCTGAGATGATTATATTTCCTCATATTTTTCTGTTATCATCACTGTGAAGTAGAAATCATAGCTCAAAAAAACAAAATATTATTGAAGTTTTAGTC
Organism: Melibe leonina; assembly: GCA_031471865.1. Lineage (NCBI taxonomy): Eukaryota > Metazoa > Mollusca > Gastropoda > Nudibranchia > Dendronotidae > Melibe > Melibe leonina. The sequence goes on from JAUEKZ010230918.1 coordinate 10,426, forward strand.
ATAGTCAGATCATTTTGAATGGAGACTATCAGTTTGGTTTCAGAAGATTTACTTTACATTTTATAATGTTTTTCATTCCAGTTTGTGAATATATTATTCATCCTTTTATTTATCTATTATTTTGCATTACTTTTTATGAACCAATTGATTTCACTTATTTAGTTATTGTATTTACTTATTCTTCTTTTATTAGTATTAATGTTTTACTATCTGTTTTCTCATAATTTGTGTATCTCTAAGCCAAAATGACTTGTAAAACAATTCCCCCGCTGAGGGTTAACAAAGTTATCTAATCTTACCTTGTATCTTATTTTGTATTGGTTTTGGTGAATCTTTATCCTGTGCTATGATTTTTAAGGGCTTACATAATTTAGTAGCTTTTTGACAACGAAATAGGATTGACCAAGATGACATTGTCAATTATGTTCTAGCCTTGCAAGTTGAATTTACTTATTGTCCATGTCTTGTATGTCTAGATGTATGACTCACTCCAAAGCTATGGAGTGCGCGGCCCTCCGCCCAATGCCAACATGGGACCAGGCCCTGGAGCCATGCCACCACTCTCTGTGTAAGTCGCAGCCTTTATTCTCAGTTCTCTCACACAGTTACTACACACTAAGAAAATGCCATATATTTGAGTTATCATTTCACCAGTGTTACTCCTGAAGGATTTGTCTTTTTCGTAATGGTAAAAAGCTATTCTGACTGAACTGTCATAAAAAGGAAGACAACTACTGCACACTCAAAACAAAAGCAAAAAACAAAAATCTTAAGAGATTTCCTAATGACTTTTAATGCAAATAGATTTTCCTCTTTGAAACGGGCTTGTCTTTTAGTTTTGAAATGTGAGTTTTTAGTTTTGAAATGTTGAGTCTGATGAATTGTTGTTTGTGTTGACAGGCCGGGTGGACCAGGGCCCCAGAGTAGATGGCCTTCCACATCATCTGTAAGTATCTAGCAATGCCAATCAAAACATTCAAATTACTTACAGCTGAATTTAAACAACATAATGCTATATAACTTTTGAGTATGAGAACAAAACAGTTTGAATTTTGAAAATCCATCCATAAATAAAAAATATATACACCGTGTTCCATGTAGTTTTCAAAACGCACTCGTTTTTGTCAAATAACACATCAAAACAACTAGTTTTATTTACTCGATCGTAATAGTACATACAGCACATGAAAATATAACCTTTTTCCTTTTAGTTTGCCAAGTTTTATTAATTTTGCCAAAAAAAACAACACAGTATGAAACTTTTTAGAAGAAGCACTTGTAAAAAAAATGGGCCAGATGTTTGGTGGTCAGTTTTGATCGGGAATACGCATAATTTTTGTGCCCACGAAATAGGGGATATTTGGTATTGCTAAAGTATCCGCATGGCATTTTTACTCACTAAATCTATCCATTAATTAAAATAATATTGATATGTTTTGAAGACATTTTTTGTAGAGCTTATGTCTGGATTGTTCAATTTATGATATGAAAATGATTTACTTTGTGTTCTTTTAAATAGATGTTATCTTTGGACGCTTTAGTAATCTAATGCAAATATCAAACTAGTATGCTATTAATTGGGGGAAAAGAAGAGAAATCAAAATGTGAAAATAGGCAAATAAGAAAGCAATGTGGGCTTATGATAATGAGGCTATTATTGTGTGTTTGTGTGTGTGTCAGGAATACGCACCTCAAGGCCCCCCGTCTGGAGGTCCCCCCGGCACACCCATCATGCCCAGTCCACAGGGAGAAATGCGACGAACGCCAACCTCGTATAGTCCTGTTATTCATGGTAAGCATAGCACAGTAACGCAAAGAGATGTTTCTTCTTCAGAGATATTTAGCAAGAACTAAATCAATGTTTTGCTTCATTTTTTGTTTGTTTGTGATGATATTGTGACACGCTAAGCTCACACTGTGTGTGGGAATGGTAGAGTATTGCAATAGTGAACATCTTTTTTTTGTTGTTTTTTTTTTGGTATTTTAATTTCAAGTCTATTGACTTATATGTCTTCTTTTTGATAGGTTTATAGGGGATGCAGGGACAAAAGTGAAATTAAGCCTGATCAGTTTGTGCCAGACGCAAACATATCAGAGGTCAATCTGCCTGGCAACTTTTAAAAGATTTTTTTAAGCCTTCGTGTTTGATGAGTAGTTATTGTCGCATATCATAAACATGTTGTGTTCAATGATTATTTTCAGAAATTATTGCTTGTAATTAATTTTTGATAAAACCCCAAAAAAGAAACCAGGGAACATTGAAAAAAAAAGATGGTCCTTTGCAAGAGAGTGAAGGGTTGCAAATGGCCAAGTAGATGAATAAGATGTTTTGTGTTGGTGGCCAGGCAATGGGCGCATGGCAATTTCAAGCTTTGAATCTTCCTCTGGCACTTTTCTGCTTCACTCTTTTACTGTTTGTTTGGCTTTGTTTCTTTTACACTGCCATCATCCTATATCTTGCAACTATGAAACAATTAATTGAAAAGATTTTTATATAATTTAAAAAAAAATTAATCAACTGCTTTGTGACTAGATTCTGGCGGCACTGGTGATCCCATGTACATGATGAAACAAGGACCTCCTGGGATGGGACCAATGCCTGGGGTGAGTGTCCTCAAGTCTCCTGCAGGGTTTCCAATAAATGCTGTGTAGCAAATTGTTCACACTTAAATCATGATTTGATGTTAGCTCTGCTACAAAATTTCCTGAAGGGTCGTTAGGTTGTGTAAAACCAATTAGTAATTTAACCTATTGGATTCCTGTTGCATAACTACCTCCATAAGTAGTCAGAAGTGGGGGACAGATGTGATCATCAGTAAAGGTGTGTGTCCACTGGTAGGTCTTAGGAATTGAAAAATAGAGTGGAAAAGTCTTAGGTGTTTCAATTGGTGCGATTTTGGAATCGCACCAATAGAAACACCCAAGCCTTTTTTATTCCGTCTTTCTTTTCCTAAAACCTACCAGTGGACACACACCTTAAGTCGTCAATTTCATCTGTTCTGAAAGGAAAGAACAATCCTGAGGGTTTAGTGTAGGAATAGGTGAGTTCATTGAAGTGGGATTTTTCAGTATAGTAAGTAAAAATATGTTTACATATCTTTTTCTCACCTTCTCACCTGCAGTTTCCGATGGGAGGACCAGACGGAGGGATGGGACCAATGGGACCAGGAGATATGCCACCTGTTATGAATGGTAGGACGGACCTCCTTTTAGAAAATATTATTGGTCAGGAGTTCATTTTTGTATAAAGTTAAATAAAACTGATTAATATCTTTAATTAGAAGTCAGTTAAGGGACAGTCTGCACAATGTTTAAATTATCAGATTTTGAACTATCTATAGGATCTTTGCTATTGCAGTTTCTGGACTTGGCTTGGGAGGTTTCGACTCATTTCTCATTTCTGATGTGTGAGATGATACGCCACCCATTACAAGTACGGTCAAAGGTTGAAAAGCCTCTGTTTCTTTTCTTCCAGAATTTTTGTGCAGAAATAATTGAATCACTTACTAAAAGACAGTGTTGTTCTGGTATTTATTTTGTTGATTTGTTAAATTTTGTGTGCAATCAAGAGGTCATTTGTATTTCCGTGCAGGAGATATGGACGTGATGAAAAATTCACCAGCCAACGGAAGGGGAACACCACGGGAAGACATGCCTCAAGGGCCACCCAGCAGTGGAGGGGACATGGGCCCGTACGGGTTAGCGGGATATCAGGACAGTGTGAGTGGATTGCTCATGTGATTTGTCACTTTGTCCTGCCCACCTTAATCCCATCCTCCCCTCCATCCCTACCTTCCTCCCTCAGCTCCCTTCTATAACTATGTAAGCTACACAATCCACTCATCACCTCAATCAGTGCCCTTTCTTCTCTCACAATCTTTTCATGTTATCTGTCTCAAAGTGTTTTTTTTTTTTCTGTTTTTTTTTTTTTTTAAATATCTGTTTTTTTTCCCTTTTTTTATTTCGGATCTCATACATTCCTTCTCTCACATTAAAACAGCAGGTAGAATTCATCAGTTCCATATTTGGAACAAAGTTGTCAAATTTAAGACAAATATTCTCTTTTAATTTCTTCTATCTTTTTCTTCAAGCTTCCTGTTGATTTTATCCAAAATTGATTTGTTAAAAAAAAGACAAAACAATTGAAAAACAAACAAAAAAGTGATCCCTTTCGAGATTATAGACTCAGTCGTAAATTCCTTTCCTTCGTTTCCCTAATGTCTTTGTGGTGTGTACAAATTTGTGGAAAAGAACCTGTCAAATCTCATTTCATTGAAAAATTTGCTCAATTGACACAGGCAAACTATGTATTTGAACAAGATAGATTTATTGTGTAAAAGTGTGAGAGTCATTTGTTTTGAGCAATGGATGAGTTTTTAGGAGTGACAACTTTTTCCCATGTTCCATTAGTCATCTTGAATTGTCAAATGGATGGTTATGTTGTTTTTTTTTCTGAGAAAAATCTGCTTAGCAAAGTTGACATTTGAAGCTGATCCAATCAAAGGCTTTACACCGAAAGCCATGGTGATACCTTTAATTTTTCGTCGATTCTCTGTTAGACAGAGTTTGAAAAATACAATTCTTTAAGCACAACCTTGAAATATAGATAACATCTGTTAATTTTTGGGTGGCAGGTCGAGGGATCTTCGAAATTGCACAAGCATTCATTCCATTTTCTCCTCTTTGGTTAACCAACCCTCTCCCAGTGCTGGCTTTATCTGTTTTTATTTTATTTTATTTTATTTCATTTTTTTTCTTTTTTTTTTCTCTCAGTTAGTGAAAAACAGAAAAATAGGCTTGTTTGTTTTCATATTTTCAAAAACGTTTTTTATATAAAGTTATTTTATAATGTATTTTTTAAACTCAACGTAAGTATATATCTATATATACCTCTCATACCATTTCATCTCATCATCAAGAATGACCAATTCTGAACCTGTGTATGAAATATCTGTTCTTTCCTTTTCAGTCCTAAGCTATCTGTATCATTGTACACCGTGTCTTGTGGACTATTTAGTTTGCTTCATTTGACCCGCATGCTCTGCTTCGCTTTTCAGTCAAACCTTGATTTCTTTTTTTGTATTTGTTTATGGTTTATTTTTTGTTCATTATTGTTTTTTGTTTGTACCTCCTTACTTTTTGTTTATTTTCTCCTTCAATATTTTTTTGAGTTTTCTGTTTTGAACATTGTTGACCTGTTGTAAAGACTTGTGTGTATTGTCTTGAGCTTCAGAAATAGAATTGAATACTTGGGTTGAAACAGGCAGTTACTGTGAAATGAAATTTCTTACGTTAACTTACTTTGGCATGGATTTTGCATGCATCCCTCCAGCTACCAGGTGTCACCTCATCATGTTGTACTTAAAAGTATTTTGAGCCATTACTTTTGACGTCTTCTGTTCATTAATTACACCTGACCCTCTCCATATTCATAGACATTTCAGCAAAAACATTCTTTTCTATTCATAAATAGGCAATAACTGTTGATTACATTCTCATTTGACCTTCGCTGATTAAAGTTCTTTTAAAAAAAGAACCAACGGAACAAAATATTATATGCTGAAAGGAAAAACTTTTCTATTTGCTTCAAGTAGTATCCTACAGTATGTGGACAAAGCCTTGAGGTTTAGCTCTGTGATTACCATATGGGGAGTGCAAGTTTGATGCCCAGCTTTGATGACAATGTTGCGTAGCAGGAAGAGTGTCTGTCGTTGACACCAGGGATAAATTTGGTTCTGAAACCTGTAGAGCCCATAGTGGTCCTACCACTGAATTTAGGTTTTGTCTTTATATTAAAACTTAAGTGAAAAAAAATTTACCCATTTGAAATAAAACTTAGCACTCATAATCTTTCTTGTAAGGACATTAAAGATAGACAAAGGTTTCTATAAATGTTTTTTTTGTCGATTAGTTAAATTCTTTTAAATTTCAATCCCTTGCCTGATTGCTTGAAAATGACAGGGAATTAAGTTGAACACGATTCTGCTCAAGTTATCCCATAATTTTGTTTACCTTGAACAAAGTTGAGATGTCTTCTGTATTTTCCCATCTGAGTAGTCTATTGTCTTTAGAAGTTTATTCCCATTTTCCCTTTATTTATTCATGTATTTTAGAATTATTAATGATTATACTCTTTGTAAATCAGATGCTTATCCTAACAAAGTTGTATACTTTGCAGCGTAAACATGACATTGAGCTTTTTATTTGGTTTGCTGTTTCCAATGATATTAGCTTTCTTCATAAAACGGCTATGCCTCTTCTAAGATGTGTAGTAGTGCCATAACTTTGTTGTAGATGACATGTGCAATCCCATTTAGATCAGGAAGTTCCGCCAGCAACCTTTGAGCTAGAACGAGATTACAAATATATTGCGTTGTCAGTGAAGTGCATAATCCAATTAAAACCTTGAATCCTCAATACAAGTTATCGTGTCGAATGCTTGTACTCAATTAGAAAGAGGGGCTAGTAATTCGATAAAAACTGAATTAGTAGCGAAAAGAACTTCTCGCTTGTCAGTTAAAAATTCTGTACTGTATATTCTTTGAATTGTTACTCAATTCTTGGCATTGAAATATATTTTTTACTTCTTCAAAACATGGTCTAAAGTTTCCTTAAAAAAAAAAAAAAAGAAAGAGAGAAATAAACAGTCTCTGAAGTAATGGCTCATGCTTATAATTATAACTCAACTCGTCTAATCTCCTAACTACCTACATGTGTTTGTTATTGTTCTTGGTTATTATATCTTCATTCCTCTGCCTGTCACTCGTCTTTATTTCACACACTGGATTAAGGCTTGGTCCTTCTTTTTTTCTCTCTCTCTTTCAAACTCTTTTATTTTTTGTCTCCTATGCTTGTGGGTTTTTGGGGGATTTGTTT
>JAUEKZ010231029.1:0-14899 GCA_031471865.1 Melibe leonina
TGGCATCTTCCTGTACAACATGAACAATGGTAACTGATGAAACATTGAGTCTCGGTCTGTTTCTATTCCATTCTTTTTATTTTTTGTACATTTCTTTTAAGGAGATGTTTATTATACATAGGAAGTGTGGAAAAAAAGGTATGTTGAAAGAAATGAAACAAGATCCATTTTTTTTAAATTCATGATTTAGATTTTTTGGGGTTTTTTTTGTGGGTATTAAAAAAAAATTCTTTCTTCTTTTTTTCTCATCTTTCCATGTCAATGTTATATATAAATTCTTTTATCTTCAAAATGCTACCAGCTCCACCTCCCACAACCAAGCCACCCACCACCACCACTACCACCACAACCACCCCAAGACCTACCATCCCGTATGAAGGTATGGTATGATTTGATTCACATTTATATACGATATGTTTAACCTTGTCCAATAGTACCTCTGTGTGGTATCCGGGGCTCTCAACTGAGAGGGTGCAAGAATAGACTCAATGTGACTGTAGCGTGTCATACAAGGCAACTAAATGGCAAACCAGGGAGTGGCTCCCAAAACAGAGCCACCCATCCTCCAGGTCGGGGGTTGAGACACGAGGCTAACAACCTCTCTTGTAAAAAAACATTATTACAAAAAGATAGATATGAAGACACCAAAATCTTTACTTGGCTGGTCGTTGAACTGCTCCTAACGGGGAACTTGTGATGCAAGACAGGCAATGGTCTGGTTTATGTTTTTAAGGGGCGCATTTGCTCAGTTGATGGAATGTCGGACAAGTGCATAAGGTCCTAGGTTCTATCACCCTCATTAGCGAATGTTTTTTTGGAAGGCTGTAAAATTCCCTTGTTGACCTAGTACCTAGCACTAAAATGAGTACCTGGCTCTCCATAAAGCAGCGTCTGTGTCCCACCAACAAATTATACTGTGCGTAACAGGCATTTGTCTTGTCGTAATGTTGTTTTTGGCCTTGGGAAATGAAAGTGGAACACACATTGAACAGGATCCATAGATATCAGTGCTATATAAGGCTCCACGTTTCACTTCTTTGACATTTCACAAATTTATTCCACTCGGTGTCAAAAAATAAAGCATATTCTGTGTAAAAATGATTTTTTAGCTTATTCAATATCAATTAAAGTATAAGGCAATGAACAACAACAATGGCCAGACAAGCACGTTATACATGATTAAATTTGTAAATAAGATACTTGTGTGTAGTCCACATCATTCATACTGGTCTACTCTCAATACCACAGGAGAATGTAAGGCCAAGGGAGATGTGATTTTCTTGCTGGACACTTCCGGCAGTGTGGGAGAAGCCAACTTTGAAATCATGAGGGACTTTGTCAAAGCCATTATCATGAACCTGGAGATCGACAATGGCTTTTTCAGGATCGGCTTAGCCACGTTCAGGTAGGTCAATGGGATTTTCTACCTTTCTATGATTTAGAGAGAGATTGATGATTGCCTTTTTCAGAGATGGCTTAGCCACCCACAGGCATGTAATTGTGATTCTCTTTCTTGATGAATCGAGATAGATCAACACTGGCCTTTCCAGGGTCAACTTAGCCACTTCCTGTTAAGTCAGTGGTATTTAAAAGACTCAGCCTCTGTAAAGCAGATTTTAGATAGTTTATGTTTTTGAAAAAGGTTTAACTCTTAAAACGGCGGGCCATTTTCCCCAGTTACAGCGGGGTCAATTTGTCTTTTTTTTAAAGTCACTTGTTCTTAAAAAACACCCAGATTGAATAGAATTTAATTGTTTTGGTGTCATTTTAAACAGAAAAGAATAGAGAATCATTCTATGTTGTAAATATTTAATTTTTTTTGTGCAAAAAAAAAAAGAAGTGTCATTTAATGTTCATGTTGTAAAAAAAAACAAAAATACAAGAACAACAATTTTCAAGACTAACCTGTGAATTATTGGTATCTTTGCTTTGTATAATTCAATATGAATAAAAAGAACTTTGAAATTTGAAAATCCATCCAAAATTATTTTTAGCTATGACACTTTTTCTATAACCGGGTGTAATAAAAAGGAAAAAAAATCTAAATGCGCTTGCTCGAGTCCCTATTTTTGTAAAAACTATTGGAGCTAAAAATTATTATAACAGACAACAAAGTGACTGTCTTTATAATAAGCTTACACCTTTCCAGTATAACAACGCATAGAATGCACCATAAGTCTTTTATTTTGATGAGAATCACCCATTATATCTAGCCTCTAACACGTTAGACTAAGTCTAGACACTTCCGAGAAGTGAAATCCAAAACAAAAGCTTGCTTCACAATATAAACTTCTCACAAAGTCAAAACAGACGCTAATTTTAGAGTGAACTTTCGTATTACCTTTCTACTTCTGTGTCAAACTATTTATAGTAGTATAGAAAACCTGCACTTCGTGTTAAACATGAAATAATATTTTTATCTTTATTACTTTTATTCTATTAAATTCATTCTACTCCTGCTGTCTTTGCCCCCACTGCCTTCTCCTGCATACACTCAGCTAAATCAACTCTCTCTCTCTCTCTCTCCCTCTCTCTCTCTCTCCCTCTCTCTCGTCCTCCAATCTTCTGAGCTCTTGGTTGCGGATGGAATCACACGATCTCTGCACCGTTCCATAAACACGTTCAATAGTATCATTATCACGTCACTTCCATTATATCATTTCCTCCTCCACTTCTTCTCATCAACAAAAGACGAAGCCTTGTGTCACAATACGAAGCTAAGCTTTTGCTTGTTTGTTTGTTTATTTTGTTATTTGGTTAAGTCTCATTTGTCTTGATAAAGACCTTTGGTCGAAACATCGCTTGTTTTGTCTTTGTCAAAATATACTAGCCTATTAATCACTCCCTTTGTTTCACGAAATAATACCAAGACCCAAGATCGAAGCTGCCAGCGTTGATCACTGTTTTAAGAGTTAATTATTATTTTTCTTCTTGCCATGTTCAATTAGTTATATAGAATAGGGGTAAAACTGACTTGTACTAGAAAAATAGGAAAGGATTCTAACTAGATTATGTTTTTATCTACATGAAAAGCCTGTAAAGATAGGCTAGATTAACTTAATTGGTCATTATAATATATAAATGCGTTTCAGTCTCACCTCTATGCATTATTATCAGCTTGAAAGAAAAAAAATTACAGTGGTTGAATTTGAATTCAAATTCACTCATTTCTTTCTCTCCCTGTTTCAGCGATTCCTCTCGAATTGAGTTCATGTTGAACGCTTACAATTCCCGGGAAGACATTCTGAATGCACTTAACCGAGTGACATACATGTATGGGTCCACCAACACTGCGGATGGCCTGAGGAGGATCAGGACAGAGATGCTGACCCCAATGAATGGAGACAGGCTCGGTCAGTACCAGTTCTCTCACATTTGTGACTGACCATTGTTTCCAAGTCCATTCCTTTGGGGATGGGTTTATTGCCTGAATATTATGACTTATTAAAATATATTCATATCTTTCTTTAAAACTTATTTCTTAAATACTGGATGTCTCTTTTTATGCAAGAGAATAAAAGATTGAAGACAAGAAAAAGGGATGCCATTTATATAATCATTGAATGGATTAGGGTATTATAAATTTGCCACCATTTTTGTTAGTACGATTTTCATTAAAAACTGACTATTAGTTGCCAGGCTCTAGGTCTGTAAAAGAGAAAGCCATTTTTTGTCAGCAGCAACAAAATGCTGTTTGAATGTCATCAATATGATTCTTTGCATCTAGTGTGTCACAGAAGCTACTGTATTGTATGATTTTCAAATGTGCCTACTAAATAGAGGTACATTTTCTGTCCCCGTCTTTTTGTAGGTTTTTTTCTTTTTTACAAGCATTTGTAGGGTATAGCACAAAAAAAAAACATCCCAAACCAACGCTAAATGTTTGATGAGAGATCTTGAAAACATGAAAAAAATTATTATTATAATTTGTATTACAGAAATCCTTGAATTTTTCTTGGTCACTTTTAAAAAAAAAAATATTTTAAAACAGGATGTTGATTTACATTATTAGATATTATATTATTGTATAGAATAATTCTGATTTTTGGTTTCAGCCTAATGGAGGTGGGTGCAAGGCATAATCAGTGATGATGCAAAAGCCATAATTTAGTAGCAGTAAGTCCTTGAAAGCCTCATGGCCCATGGACCCCCCCCCCCCTGTATGTAATGTATATAGGCCTATTTATGTGTGCATAGTTCTCATGTTAAAGCTTGACACTGTTTCTTTTAATCCACACAGATGTACCCAACATGGTGATTGTGGCCAGTGACGGCCAGTCTAACATTAATCACATTGAGACCTTGCCAGAGGCTCGTCGTCTGAAGGCTTCTGGCACTACCATTCTTACCGTGGGTATTGGCGTCACTGATAGCACAGAGCTTAAAGGCATTGCTTCCCCTCCTCTGGACAAGAACTTCATCGGGGTTGCAGACTTTGAAGACCTTTTGGCCATCACCAATACTATTGTTGCCCCATTGTGCACAGGTGTGTAGGCAGCTATATTCAATATGGTACAATATCGTTTTTTTAGTTATTTTTGTTTTTATTTTTCACTTGTGTCTTACCTGGAGGAGCGGATAGTTCAAGTGGTTAGCTTGCCGTGGTTAGCTTGCTGTCTAATGCTGCCGGCCAGGGCAGCTGGGTCCCAGGTTCGAACCCCACTCTGGTCAATTTTATGTTTTTCTGTTTCTCCATTTTTCTGCTTTAATTGTCTCGTTTCTACACTGCATATTATCTCGTTTGACTCATTTGTTGTGATTTCCAGTGCTTGCTCCCCACCTTTCTGTCTTACCTGACAAAGACCTTCAGTGGAAATATGATTCTCTCTGTCTTGTCTTTTAATCTCCAGCTTTTAACATAAAAGCAAATACTTTTAGTTTCTGTGTGTTTATCAAACTTTGTTACTTTTCTTTTCACAGATCAGAACTTGTGCACAGATGATCCTTGCCAGTATGAGGGTGTGTGTGTTGATGGACTGCGCTCCTACATGTGTGTCTGCAAACCCGGTTACTATGGAAACAACTGTGAAAAGGGTATATATGACATAACATTCATTATACTACGCTTTATTGTAAGGACTTACTTGTTCCTAAATTTATTATGCTTATTTTCTTTTCATTCATTATTTTTATAAGTTTAGGACATCCCTTCTAAGTTTTGAAGTAACTTTATTTTCCTGTTTCCAGCATATGAAATGGATTGATCAAGGCATCTCTCCAGAGGGAGTGAAACAACTGCATTGCCCATTGTTTTTATTCCCTATTCTCCTGATCATAAATATTTGCTTTTTGGGTTTTTTTTTAATATTTATTTTTGCTGCCAAGAAGATTCTTCCTGGTAATTTCGGTTTTCCTTTAGTTCTGACTTTTACTATTGTTTTTTTTTTCCTGCTCAAACTAACAGAGACGTCTTTCTTGGGTTTTCAAACTGTTGGTCGGTCTAGCCTTGCACATTTTACTTCCTCTTCCATTCCAGTTTGCGGTCCACCAGCCGATGTGGTCCTTATTCTCGACTCTTCTACCTCTGTGGGACCGGTTACCTTTGCCAACATGAAGAGTTTTGCGATGCGATTGGTTAGCGAGATGGATGTGCTGACCTGTGATATCCAAGTTGGAGTGATCAAGTATAGCTCAGCTCCCATGATCCAATTCAATCTCGGCACCATTCAGAGTGAAGAGGAAATCAACAGGTCAGTTTGCATCCTGCTACCGTCAGCATCGATTTATTATGATTAATTAGGTACTGTTTGTTATTACTTTAGAACAGACATCATTCCCTCTACATCTAGCTCTTTTCTGTTTCTTGAATTTCATTCGATTATCAACCCTTTCACTGCGAGGTCGGGTTCTAACCCAACTGAAGAATGCAAAACCTTGAAAATGACGTTTTCATATACCAAATCAACCAGCTTTTAGTGAACTGACATAATATTCAGGCTTTTGGTATATGCTAGTTCACTGAAATCTGATTTATCTGGTATAAGAATAGACAAGTCTTGAAGATTTTGGTGTCCTTGGCATTGAAAGGGTTAAAAAGAAAGAAAAAGCACTAATAATTTTATTTACTCTCTTTTGCTCTTATTGTTTTGTAAACAATATTGACTTAATCTGTTTTTTGGATGATCTTGTTGTTTTTTTCGTTTCCGTATTCATATCATCATCATCTATCATATAGATTTTATGTTTGTGAAATGTTTTTTTAAACGAGTCATTTATTTAAGGTTTTTTTTTATGATTCAACAGGGCTATTGCATCCATTAGTTATACTCGAGGAAGAGCAAACATGGCTGGAGCAATCAATCTTGTCCGCACGTCTATGTTCAACAATGGCAACGGAGATAGGTTTGTCCTGTCTCTTGTTTAATATTATGATTGATGTTGGGTGTAGACAAATTATAGTAAACGCTCTTTTATATGTTTGAATGTTTAAATTGAAACCATAGCTGAGATGAGCTTAAAGAGCCTTTTCATGAACAATTGGGTGTAGCTGTTCATTAAAACATTATCGCATTTATCTGTTGGACTTGATCAGTAGTAAAGAATACAAAAGTGTATTTAAAAAAACAATACAAAGAAATCAATTCTTGTTGAAAAATTTCTATTTTGGTTAGTCCTTGAGAGCCTACTGGCCCCTACAGCCAAAGCTTATCCCCTTTTCTCTGGCCAGACAATGGCACTGGTTGCAACCCTCGGATAAAATGGCTCAATGACACGTCGCTACCAGTTTGGCCGCCACACCCTCATTTCTACATTAGTTACAAGCTGAATTACACATCAGATTACTGCTAGATATTTGCACTTGTAAAGGTATCCACGTTAGTTGCATTTTTATTATCATAAATAAAAACGTTACTCCCAACTTACTTTGATGATTACAAAGTCCTTAATCTGACCTTCAGATATGGAGCCCGTAACATTGCCTACTTGTTGAGTGACGGTACAGCCGAAATTAACAGGGAGGGTACGCAGCAGGAGGCAGAGCTTATCATCGATGCAGGCGCCCGTCTTATCCCACTGGCTGTTGGACTCCGGGATAGAAGGGAGCTGGAATTTATTGCCAAAATCCAGGGCATTACCTTGATGGAGATTCAGGACGAATCAAACCTCATTGCTATGAAGGACCAGGTTTTGGAGGCTGTTCAAGACCGTAAGTCTCCACCTCATCATTTCACTCACTAGCTCTCAACTTCCTTACACAGGCTTTCATTTTTATTTGTCCTTTCTGTTTCTTTTTCTAAATTAAACTATGAGCACAAGTTTCCATGTTGCTGGGGGAAACAAAAAAAGACAAACACATACACAGGAAAAAATGTAACATATATTACAAGTACCATGTTGGTCCACATAACTGAATGCTTTCCCATTACATTTCTACACACACTCTCTTATGTTCCCCTCCCCCTTTCCAATCTTTACCATCTTGATTATTCATCCTTGAATAACTTCTCAGTAGAGTGATGCATGCTGTCTCTCTCTCTCTCTCTCTTTCTCTCTCTCTCTCTCTCTATGCTGGTCTTGCATGGGGTCCCTTCAAATTCCTGTTGGTGAGGAAGATGTGTGGTTGTTCCGTCATATTACAAAGACAGCTGTTGGTTTGGTAATTGTTGTTTTTTTTATTATTTTTTGATGATCCAAATCATTTGTTGTGAAAGAACTTTATATTGTGTCGTTTATTTGACTGTGTGTGTGATATTCATAGTTTTTTTAGGATAATTGGGGGAGGGAGAGGTGTGGTTGTCTGCTTTTTATTTGGCTTATTGTTATCTTTTCACTTTTTTGTGTGTGGATGTGAGTAACTATTTTTACCAACCCTTATCTATCCTGCTTTAGATGTCTCCCTGCATCTGTGTACCATTTCTTTGATATGAATTATCTGGATGTTGCATTGCCTTATGGGCACACACAGACAGAGCTGGTAGATTAGTAGTAGTAGTAGTCAGTGTGACCTTAACACTAGTACATGAATGTGTGCATTACTTTGAGAATTTCTTTAAAATCTTTTTAGTATTTTTTTTCTTCTTCTTTTGTTTCTTTCACTTTCTTGTAGTAAGCACAGCTAATATAGAATTACCTGAGACACCCTTGCTTGTATTTCTCTTTACCTAGTCTAGTTATTAACACGAATGTTCCATTTGCAGCTGGCTGTATTAGTGTTTTACTTTGTTCAATGATTTGCTCCACCAAAATTTTATTTTGCCTTATTTTCCTATTCAGGTACAACAGGTAGATTTGTACATTTTTATTTCATTAGTTTCTTTTTTTTTTCATTACTTTGGTTTGCTTTATAATCATCCATATAATTCTTGTTAATGTTGTCTGTTTCTACTGATTAACACACCAAGTAATTCTAAAAGGCTTTTATGATAATCGACTATGTCATCAATACCATTGATTAATATGTATGCTAAAATGATAATACATCATAATACTATTGGAGCTCACTATTGAACAAAAATTTCATCTGAGCTTGCATGCCATTTCTTTATGTTAAGCCTGCGTACTAACCAACAACTTTTGTTGTTTTTTTCTTCCGTGATAACGCCTTGTGGAATGTTCCCTTTATACGTGGAGAAAAGTATGAGGGATTGAGGGATAAAAATCGTTTTTGCAAGGGATCTGAGGGGAAGTGGGATAAAATGGACAGATGAACTGAAAAAACAAAACCTCCTCCAAAAAAAAAAAACCTTAAAAAACAACAAAGAACCAAAACAAATCAGCAACCAAAAAGAGAGAAAAAAGTCAAACTAAACAAGAAATGAAGTATGGATGGAATGATGATTTATGAGTAGTTGAAGTACAAGAGTGTAAGACATAATTTTATATTCTTATTAGCAGCATTATGTTCACAGTGATATGTGAAGGGGTGAAAAGAGCTTTTATTAAGTTTTATTTTATGATGTGGAATGCTTTGAATGCTGACTCTTCCAATGTTAATGAAACAATTTGGAAGCCTTTTGCACTGCACTTATTAATCAAATCAATTGATTTGATATAGACCTAAAAAGCTTTTAAAAAAACATTTTAGGGGATTGACTGATTCACACCATCATCTGCTGACCTTGAGAACTTCCCCTCCCCGCATCTGGCCAAAAGTAATCAATGGGAAGACTAACATAACAGTAACAGCGATGATTTATTCCGTAAAAAGTATCTTGCCACATATTGCTGAAGGTCACTGAAACTTACGATTAAGTCATGTCTCAACACTATGTGAGGAAAGAATGAAGTAGGAAGAATATGCCATGATCAAGTCATTGATGAACCTCCACCAATTAACCCTTTGCCTTTCACACAGGTTTTGATTTGAAATTAAATAGGTTGCCAGGGGGAAAAAAATCACAGCCTAGGATTCTGCTTTATTTGAGCTGACTGGATAGACCAGCAAATCATTATTTTGAAAGTTAGAATTTGCTTCTTCAATCTCCGTAGTTTGATAAAAAGCGTGTTGTTTGAAACCACATAGATATCATAATTGATTCAGTGGATACAGAACAAAAAGAAAATATTTACATCACTTCTGTTTAGACTAACATATAATTTTGTTGCTTGCACAATTGTTTTTTCTTTTTCTTTAGATGATATTAATAAATTAGTGTCTGCTCTGCTTTCAAATATGATCAGTCAAGCTGTTTTGCTCTAATTTCATTGTTACATCCCCTTAGTTATCAAATTACGATAAAAACCCACTGAAAACCTTAGACCACCATGGCGCACTACACAAGAAAAAATGACAAAATTATCAACATATTGATATTGATTGTTAAACGGAAGAAGAAGAAGAAGTCATGTCCTCCCTTCTGTTTGAAGCATTCTTCTATTTCTTTCTTGATTATATCAATTCATGTCCTCCCTTCTGTTTGAAGCATTCTTCTATTTCTTTCTTGATTATATCAATTCATGTCCTCCCTTCTGTTTGCATATAGTTGACAACTCTTTAAGCATACTGGAATACCTGTTTCTGTTGGAATAGTTTATTTATCTGTTAATGCTTTTCAATTTTTATTCATGGCAAAGCATGTGATAGGGTGCATTTACAATTATGGCATATCCAATAGATTTGGTGGTTTTTTAAATTATTTTTAAATTTTTTTAAAATGTTTATTGATGTTCAAATCTTACCCAAAGTTATTATTCACACCTATTTCATTTTACATCAAACACAAGTTCATGTTCAACTCTCTTTTGTATAATAGGCATTGTTTTCTCATTTAATCTCATAAACCTGAATCTAACTCATGCAAAACCGTACATTCCAAAGTGTATTAGTCCTCTCTTGTTGTTACCTTATTTCTTAGGCTTTATATATCTTTACCCTTTAAAAAAAAACCAATTCATTCAAATTGATGAGTAGGTCAAAGTTTCAATTATTTTGTAAGAATTACCAAAGCACTATCAAGCACTGTGTGCGCTAATATTTTACTAAATGATGGCTTGGCAGATTATTTGATTGTTTGCAGCTCTAAAACTGAAAGCAGCATTAAAATAGTTTATAACTGTTAACAAATCTGTATTTATATATATGCATTATTTATATTTGGTTAAGTTCATGACCCAGATATCTGCTGTGTTCACAAAATTGAAATCAAGCTTAATTGAAATACTCAATTTCAACTATTACTGAACTTTGAATGGTCACTTCTTTTAATAAAAAATCCATCTGGTAATTGTGAAACAATAAATGCCTCCAATTGAAAACACTAAAAAGAAATATGAAGCAGCTGTAAATCCGGGTACATTTGAAAATTAAACGGCTTATTACTACACACAGGCATTCATTTATTTATGATTGTACTACCCTGGAAACAAAGTTTTGTCTATCATCAATTATTAAAATCGGTCTTGAAATATAATCTGTAGACGCATACAAAAACAAGCCAGTTATTTTTTCATTATAGATATCTCTTGAGTGTGTTCAATTAAAAAACAAATTATGATTTTCCTTTCCAGCAACCAACAGGTGCATTCCCAACCCATGTGAAAATGGAGCCAAGTGTGTGAATGAGTTGATGGGATTCAAGTGTGAGTGCAAATCTGGATTCACTGGAGATCTCTGCGATAAACGTAAGAATGTCTGCTCTATGTTATCAAAGCTACCCATTCTGCATTATTTTGATGAAACATGTTTACTGTCTCCATTCCCTTAAGTATTTCTTCTAACCTTACAAATTGATGAAATTGCGCCTCAGTTTAGATGAGGTTACTAGCTAGTTTATTATGATAAAAGTAAGGATATTTCATTGTCTATTAAATTTAGATACAACTGAAATTTTTCATGATGTTGCCCAACTGACTGCTTATGTTAGGCTCCCAAAGTTTCCCAAAAACGTGATGAAAAATACTATTCACACTGATTTCCAGTACAATTGATTGAACACTATATGTTATTATGTTTGAGAAAACCAGTTTTTAAGGACCTAGTACTAGTAAGTAGTAGTGATAAAACATGCAGAATCATCAGCTCATTCTAGATTTTTTAATTTTTGCCATTACAGCTCAACTTTTCTTGTAAAGTGCATGCCATGAACAACACACCTTTTCTTCTTTTGTCTCTTCCAGAATGCAATGGCAAGGCAGACATCATTTTTGTGGTTGACGCATCCCGCTACAACTCTAGGAAGCACTTCCGTGAGACAAAGAAATTTTTGCGTGGAGTTATCAAAAGGATGGCATTCAGAGGAGATAACTTCCGTGTAGCGATCGTGTCATACGGATCAA
This sequence comes from Melibe leonina, assembly GCA_031471865.1. NCBI lineage: Eukaryota > Metazoa > Mollusca > Gastropoda > Nudibranchia > Dendronotidae > Melibe > Melibe leonina. The sequence continues at coordinate 11,716 of JAUEKZ010231029.1, forward strand.
TCTCTCGAATCAGACTTGGTCTTCTTGAAGGAGATAGGAAGAGAACAGTCCGATCTGTCATCAGTTCTCTCAGGTAATTTATTTAGAGATACTCTTTAAAAATTTGTTGGGGGTAGGGTGTAGGGAGAGGATATTTTTAGTGCCAAGATCTAACACTACAAATATGAAAAGCAGAATATTGAACAGAAAAAGGTAGAAGTGGTCCGTGCGTAATCCTGACCAAATGGCTCTTTCTATCATTATGAACTATTGTTGTTATGGCGTTTCTTTTCTTTTCTTTCTTTTTTTTTTTATCTTTATTTTCTTTTCTTTTTTCTCCATGAAAAAATATTAATTCACTACAACAGCAGAAATAAATGTTTTCTTCCTCAACTGTTGTTATTGTCTCTGTATTAATAATATGTGTCTCATCATTATTTCCTACTTCTGTGATGCAGACGCAACCAGGGAGATCCTGACCCAATAAGAGCCATGAACACTGTCTACAATGAAATCCTCAACAAGCCTGGTGACCGTAAGAATGCTGCCAATTTCGTGGTCTTCGTCACTCGTCGTGTTGGAAACCATGCCACCGTGGATACCATCAACAAACTTAAAATCATGGATACCACTGTCATTGGAGTGGGTCAGTACAGCAATTTGCGCCTTGCTTTTATAAACTTTTTGATAACATTATAATTTAGTCAGGCTTATGCATTTAGTTATCATAACATCTTTTCATAACATCTAATAGTTTTATTTTTCTTTGTAGAAAACCTTGGTATAATCACCTTTTTAATGTTAGGAATCTGCTGCTGTTTGCTCTTTTTATTATCTAATCTCTTCCATACACTCTACAAACAAAACAATTTCTCATTGAATCAGATCTGTTGCTAAGATTTTAGATTTAGAGAACTTTTGAAAAGAATGACCAGTCCCCTGAAACCAACAAGGAATGTTTGTTCATTATTCGTTTCCCTGCAGGCATTGAGTTATCTGACACTGATAAGAACCTCCTAGAAGCGACGAGCAGTGACTTGTATTTAGCAGACCACATTGATGATCTTCAACCTATGTCCAAGAACTTTATACAGTTTTTGTGTGAAGGTAGGAAAATTAAACCTAAAGAAAAAAAGAATTTATTAGAAAATAAGTTTTGAATTTTCTTTTCCATTTTTAATTTTTTAATATTTTATTTGAGTTGGGGGATGAAATTGTTTTGCTGTTTTTTAAATAATTTTTTTTATAAAGAGTTAAATGATCAGTTTTTAAAAGCATTTTGATTATGAATCAACTACGACTAATTGCAGTATTACTTTTATCACCAAACTTATCTCTCTTCTTTTTTCTTTTTTTTTTTGTGTGTGTGTAACAATATTTCCAGATAGCAACAAGTGTGCCGAAAATCCATGTCTGAATGGTGGAAAGTGTGTCAACGGTGGCAAGTCATACGTGTGCCAATGCCCCTCTGGCTATGCTGGCAGAAACTGTGAAAGATGTGAGCTAATTTTCTTCTTCTTTTATCACATTACTCTCAACAGTTCACCAGGGGTTTTGGTTTTGTGTGAATTTAATGCAGGGTTGTTCTCCTGTCATAATGAAGTCTTCAGAATTGTCCAAATACAGTCGTATCCTATACAACCGTCAGTATGAATAGAACTTTTATATTCTATGCAATCATTGTTTGCACCATCATTATTTAAAAAGATTTATCAGAGACTTAATATTAAGTTCACATTTTTAAAAAGTCCCTAAATAACTCATATCTAGAGATGGACGTTTTGTAAAAACAATGGCCAGGACCCAATGAAATATGAGGACATCCTGTTCCAAAGGAAATCTTGTGTGGACATAAATCCCTTGTCCTTCATTTTACTTTTCTTATTTCACATATTATATATTTCTGTTTTCAATAATTCCTTTGTCCCAACCTCCCGATTTTAGACAAAAAAGAGGAATTCATTTTTATTATCATCTATCATCAATCTGATTTCTAGCACCAATATCCTCCAATGATCCTCAAATCCTGTTTTTATATGTCATATCTTTTACCAGCCTGCGATGACAGAGCCGACATTGTCTTCATTCTGGACTCCAGTGGTAGTGTGGGATTTGACAATTTCCGGCACCTCAAAGAATATGTGTCTTACCTGGTGGACAACATGAACATTGGGTCAGATGCCACGCGTGTCGGAGTGATCACCTTCAGTGACAGAGCCAGGAGTCACTTATTCCTGAACAGCTTCTATGTGCGTATTCATAATAGATAATGTATTACTATACCAGATCAATAGATTTCAGTGAACAAAAGCCTGAAATTGGCTTATGTCAGTCCACTGAAATCTAATTGACCTGGTGCAAGAGTAGGCAAATCTAGAAGATTTTGAGGTTTAGTTTTAGTTTGATTAGAAATAAACTTAGCTTTAAAAGGGGTAATGTTGAAATTACCTGTGACGAATCTTTTAATTTATATTGATTTCAACCTTCCAGGACAAGCGCAAGGTGGAAGCTGCCATTGGTGCCATTTCCTACACCTACGGTAACACCAACACTGCTGATGCCATTAACATGGCCAGGAGCGGCCTGTTCACCCGCGCTAAAGGAGACCGACCAGATGTACCTAACTTTAGTAAGTGTTCTGTTTTACATAGGCAAAAGAAAATTTTGTACCGGGGGTATTTTAAAGGAGAAAGACAGAAATTGTCTTGTTCCTAAACACCATCAAAGACTCAGCACAGAAGGCTGATCACCGGCTTGCTTTTTTCTTAATCCAAACTTTCTCTTCTGGCTCTGGGATTGGTCGATTTGTAACTAGACATAGGCCAGGCACCAACACTACATGATGTTGTATTAAGGGATGGACAACAAACAAAAAAATTATTGTCTTATCCGCTCACAGGGAGGTCTGATTCTAACCCAGCTGAAATATGTAAAATCTTGAAAATGTATGTGTTCTTATACCAGATAAATCAGATTTCAGTGAACTGAACATATGTCAGGTCAGTTAACTGAAATCTGATTTCTCTGGTATAAGAACGAGAAAATTTCGAAGGTTTTGGTGTCCTTAGCATTAAAAGAGTTAAAATACATGAAACAATTGAATGGGTTCACCAACCTGTCTGGTAATGGACTATATCTCCCAGCATTGGGATGCCCATTGGTGATTGACTATATCTCCCAGCATTGGGATGCCCATTGGTGATTG
>JAUEKZ010231140.1:11577-35746 GCA_031471865.1 Melibe leonina
GCTCAATGTTGCTATCACCATTGTCAGTTTCAGGCTCAATATTGCTAACACCATTGTCAGTTTCAGGCTCAATGTTGCTATCACCATTGTCAGTTTCAGGCTCAATGTTGCTAACACCATTGTCAGTTGCAGGCTCAATATTGCTTACACCATTATCAGTTTCAGGCTCAATGTTGCCAACGTAATTGTGAGTCTCAGGCTCAATGTTTCTATCAACATTGTCAGTTTTAGGCTCAATGTTGCTAACACTAACATCATTGTCATCGGGCAGTTTGTCTGATATTTCTTCATTTATTTCAAATTTGTTCAAAGGTGTGTTGGATGTGGAGCTGACGGTGTCAGTAGGAATATCATCATTTTCACTGATGTAGGAACCAAGATCGTGTGTAGGAATGTGACTAGTTTGCTTTAATTGATAGGACTCCATGCAGTCATCGTTGTGTCTTACAGTGAGTCGATTCTCATCCAAGGGCAAGGAAGAACTAGACTCCCCGGTCATCACGTCTTCAAGACCTTTGGCAGGAGGCGGCTGCAATGGCATGTAGCTATTATCCTCATCATCTACCTGAGACAGACCCTCGCGGACACTATCAAACACCATGCACTTTCCGTCATTTGTTAAATTTTCTTTAACATTCGTTAAAATTTTAGACTCATTTTCTTGCTTGTTGTCGTAGAGCTTTTCATCAATAGCCTCTCCACAACCAGTTGGTACTTCCCTCTCAGTACTGTTCTCCACCTGCTCTGTGAGTGACAGACCAGTGGTTGGATCAAGCTCAGGGCATCCAGTCTTTTCATCCGTTACATCACTGGCTTCCCCACTGTGTTCCAATGACAGCTCACAGTGCTGGGGCGGTGTGTCTACCCCCTGTGACACCTCACCCTCTTGATGTGTGGTACAGGGAAATACCTCACCAGGCAGTAAGCACGTGCCCATCTCCTGGTCAGAGGTGGAGTGAGTCGTCGCCCGAAGATTACTCCCCTCCAGACCTGCAGAGGTCTCCATTGGTTCTGTGCCATTGCTCTTGTCCTTCAACTCCCTGTCATGAGTCCCATGGTCAGGATCTGTTCTTTCAAGTGCTTCATCTTCACTGCTAACCTTATTCAATGTATGATCAGCATTTGATTCCAATGTGACATCCTGTTCCATTTGGGTAGAGTCTTCCACATACGACATTGGACTGGAAGGATCTAGTTCAGACCTTGATATTCGATGGGCTCCCTTTACATCAAATCTATACGATTCCTCATTGTTCTCATACAGCTCAGCGGCTTTATTAGCTTCTGTACAAATGGGATGCACGGGTTCACTATCCAAAGCTACAGACACTGACAGATATGGAGTATTCTTCAATTCCTTATTTTCATCTTTATCGCAGGCTGGGGCCACTTTACAAAGTTCTGAGTCATTTCCTGTGGATTGCGTGAATGTTTCATCAACTGTTTTCAACCCCTCTGAACAGCTATTGTCTTTGATACTGCTTGAAACCAGATCAGAAGCAAAGACCTTGCTGTCACCAAGATGACTCGGCAACATTCTTTCTTTGACAGGTGACTTTGACTGACCAATGAGAGTAGGATCATTGTCTGTGCCTGATAGTGATACCACATCACAACTAGCAAGTGCTGCTTCACTGGACACAGGACTTTCAACAACTTTCTCCATTGTTTGGCCTTGTTCATCACCGCATAAATCATCCAAAGCCTTGTGTTCACATATCTCTTCTGCTTCCAGCTTGCTCTCTGCAGCTCTACTATTGTCACAATTTTCCCGCGCTTCCTTTTCTTCAATATCTGATTCAGGTGCTACCAACTGCTCAGCAGCTTTGCTCTTACCTGCAGAATCCTGTACATCCATTGAATAATCTTCATCATCAACTCTGTCTCCTTCTTCATCAGGAACACCTCCACCTATTGTTCTTTCTTCATTTGGAACACCACCATCTATGTCTCCTTCTCCATCCAAAATGCTGATGCTTCCACCAGTTTCTTTCTGTTTGACAGAGGTTGGAGGATGTCCTTCCAGGACTGAATCTGAGACTTGATTCTCCAATTCAGAAACCCTATCATCATCAACCATACTTTCCTGATCTGGCTGCAGTTGTTCTACACTCTCTGATACGACAGGCTCTCCTTCCCTGTTTTCAACATCAGGAGAAGTCTTTTCATGAACAAGTTCTTCTGCCTCCATGGAGTTGGCAATATCTGGCATGCTTCCTGCTGACAGGATATCCAGAGTTGGAGACAGACAAGCTGAGATACAAGTTCCTGTTGCTTCTCCACCCATCTCTTTATTTCCTGATGGATTTTCTGTATCAACAGGATTCAGACTGTTGTCTTTGGAACATTTTTCATCCAGGACAGCTTCAGAGCCGTCTTCTGTTTTTGAATTCCAATGGTTTTCAATGGCACTGTCTGGGTGGCTATGTGCTGTAGGATCCTCCAGGCCAGCAGCCCGACCACTCAGCCCTCTCCCTTCCCCATCAGCTGTGGGTGACCCTGCCCCATCCTGTGCCACACTGTGCTCAATGCCGTCACCAAGGGATGTTGAGTCTAGTGAAAGTGAAATGTTTTTCTGCTCAGCCACTTCTACCCGAGCTTCCGTGGAGACAGGATCTGGAATAGTGGCCTTCTTCTCAAGCCAGTCCTTTCTCTCCAACAACACTTTACACAGAGGAAGCTGCAACCCGTCTTTTAACTCAAGTTTTGGAAGAGATTCTTCCTCTTTGCCAGTGCCATCGCTTTGCTCTTCCATTTTCTCTTCTTTGGATATATGGACTCTGATATCAACTTTTCGCCCTAAATTGACGCTACACTTTCGTTTTTTGACAGAGTCCAAGATGTTGTTTTCAAAATGGGAAGAATGTAGGAGAGTGCTATCTTTGACTTCTTCTTCTTTAGGATCAGTTCTGGAAACACCCGAGGTCCTTTTACATTTATTGGTCATTTCTTGGAGGTAGCTCTCAAACGACGACTGAAAAGATTCTGACATTTCAGGGGTACATTTCCCGTTGCCAGCTGACTGGGTTGATGGCAGCTCCAGCTTAACCGTGGCAGGTTCAGAGCTCTTAGTTTCAGTTTCAAAAGTGTCTTTTATTTCTTCTTTGGTTTTGATAAACTGGTCTAGCTCACTCTGAGTCAAGCGATGAACGGAAACTGAGACGGACGGGAGCTTGTTGGTCATTCTGTCCAAGTCTGGGTAAGAAGATGACAAACTGCGTTTGAGTTTTGCTTTTCTCTCCAGATGCTTCCCATCATCCCCGGCCAAGGAGCGGCTCCTGTTTCGGGTCTGAGGTGGCTCATCAATGGTGCCGTCGCTATCAATGTCTTCACTGGCATCATATTCATCATCGTCAGTAGCGTCACTAATGCAGGGGCTGGATGAGGCACAGGAATCTTCATTCTCTGACATGGAAAAACCTTTACCAAAGCCAGATTTGTTGCCTTCTATCTTCCTGCGCAGCAATTTCTCTTGCAAACTTTGCTGTACAATCTTTTTCAGTGCAAACTTCCCATTCTTCTTCTTACGGAGGAGCCTTTGGCCCCCCGTCTCTCCATTCACAGCGGAAATGTTGGATTTGTCCTGGGTCAGAGAGTTCTTCAGACGATCCCTGGCAGACTGGGTGGCTTTCCGTGTGCTGATTAAAGCCTTGGCTCTCTGCGGACTGATCTTCTTTTGTCCAGGGGCAGCAGTGAAACCCCGGGAGGTGGCAATGCGGGTACTCCACAACAGCTTCTTGGGAGATGTGTTAGAACACTGGGTCATCTTTTTCAGGATGACACTGCTGTGGTTTGGAATGTGATGCATATAATGCATGAAGGTGCTGAATGTTTTCTGGCACAGGTGACAGAAGTAGGAGGATCCGTCAGTCAGTGTTTTCATGGTGTAAGGCTGCAGGTGTTTGCCTGCGTAATGCTGGATCAGAATGCGTTTACTGTGACAGGTCTTGTTACACACAACACAGGTGTGAATGTCCTTTTCTGATTTCTTGCTCGCTTCTTTCACACTCACACTGCTGTCTGCTTTTGTTTTTCCTTTGTTTACAGAGTCTATTGAGTCTTTATTGCTGCTACGTCTACGAGTGGCAATTTCTGCTGCGTCTTTACTTTTGTCTCTGACAGGATTCATAGGACTGCTCTGCTTATGAGGGTTATTTTTAGCATAAGGTGAGCTGAAAGCATCAGTCCTGAAACTCTCAATTGGTTTTAAACGTGTGCGGTCTCTGAGTTTGGGCGGTGCTTCCCGACTGACCTCCACTCCCTCCAGCTCCCCGTCTGTGTTGTCTGATTGGGTCTCATACTCCTTGCCAGATGTGCCAGATTCCTCTTCCTCCTCAAGCCTAGACATGCTTTTACTCAGTCGCAACTTTCCCCTACATGCGCCTTTGGCAGGCTTTTTATTATTACCACTACTGGTGGCTGCCTTTTGTCCAGAGAAACTTTTGAGAATTGCCTGCTTGCTATTCTGAAGATTTTTAATTTCCAAACAGGATATTTTCCTATTGGCATTACTACGGTTTTCTACAGTAATATCATCACCATTGTCAGAGTTCAAAATTGTATCTGAGGATTCAAAAATCTCATCCAATCCACATGGATCACTCATGGAAAGGAGTATTTCTGTATCGCTGGCATCTGAGTCTAAATCCTCCAATTTAGGGGTGGACCCACGGATCCCTCGAGCCACTTCCTGGATAATATCCACCAGGCGCTGTAAGGGATCATCTATGAACAGCCGGATTTCTCCAGGCTCTAGCTCAGCATCTGGCTTTAACGGAAAAGTCTTGGGAAGCGCTGCCTGTTTGGTGTAACAGCTTTTCCAGTGCATCCGAAAGCTGTCAAAAGAACACAACGTCTGGGAACAGTTTTTACAACGATAAAATTTTTGGCCACCAGAGCCTGAAATTTCTGAGTACTGCATTGGCGATATTGTCTCTGTTTTTTCCTGCGCAAGACTTTTGGTTCCAACTTCCTCCTTGATGTGCTCTTTCTTTAATTGTAAAGGCAATTGAGGGATTTTGTTACAGTTGGCTTTAGCAGCAGATGGTATTTGAGCAGCAAGGACAGAAGGTTTGGGCCTGGACTCAGGCTTGGATGAGGGTACGGGAGGTGCAACTTCTTCAGATTTTGATACCGGTTGTGAGGAGGTGATGGCAGTGAGTGCATTGCTCAGAGACGGGTAGGACATTTCAGGCAATTTGGTGCGAGTGTCTGATGTTTTAGTCTTGGTTTGAGATTGTGGGGTGGATGACTTTGGTGTGCTGCAGCGACTGGATGGAGGTGTCTTTGACTTGTTGAGGGTGGCATTGCGTATGTCCGGCGGCACGGTTGGAACACGCTTGCAGGTTAGGCGGTGCTGCTTGATGCCCACGTCACTGATACACAGCTCAAAGCACCTCAGACACTGGAACACAGTGGTGGTTTCAAGGCCGGCTCTTGCTGAATTGGCTCGGTCCTGTTCAATCTTGGTATTGTAGACTTTGGACGACTGCAGGCCCGGTTTGCACACATTCCTGACATGTTCCCGTAAATCTTCCAGTATTTTGAAAGCCAGGCTGCAGATGATGCACCTGTAAGTGGCGTTGTTTGAGGAATCCATGGTGACCTCCCCTTCAATCTGCTCCCGCTTCATGACTTCCCGGATCTGTTCCACTGACATGTGCTGCAAGGCCTTGAATGGGTTGTTGGGGGGTTTGACAGGCTGCACTGGTGGTCCCTGACTGACGATCAGTTCATTCGGGAATTGCCTCTGGTTGAGGCTGTTTGAATCAACATGGAACTTTGGTTCGGAGCTCATCGTGATACTGAAAGGCAGCTGCTGTCCTGGATAGGTAATGGCACCGCTCTGCTTGCTGTATGCCTGACTGGCAGCAGGGGTCGATGAGCTGCTGTTCTTTGACCCCTGGGCAGAGTAGGAACCGAGTGTCAAGCTGCTGTTACCGGTCAGACCAGACAATAGATTAGATTTCAGTTGCACTGGCAGAGAAGGTGTCCTATTGTCTACAGGCATAGGCTGGTCAATACTGAACAAACTTGAGACGGTGGGTAGTAATCTCGGATCCTTTTTCTGTTTACTGCTATCGTCTGTGTTAAAATCTACTTCAATATCAGGGAAAGTGTTGGCTAGGATTCCTGAATCCTGAAGCAGCTCTTTGATGATTGTGTCATCTATGCCCATGATGGAACCAGACAGTTCGTCTGATGACACTGTAGATTGTTTTTGATTATTTGAAGGAGAATTATATTGTTGACTACCGCCTACACTTGTCTGCGCATAGACCTGGTTGTGGAGGGTGGAATTGTTTCCACACACTTGCCCAGCCTGTGCTTGACCGTAGGATGGGTTTTGTTGGATATGAGGATGAGACGAAGCATAGACATCTACTGAAGTCTTACTGTCTGTAGCTATTACTTGCTTTGGGGCAATCCTTTTATGTAGAATGGCTATCTGGGAGGCCGTCTTCTCTCTTTGCACAAACTCTTTCTCTCTGTAAGACGGAAACTTGACAGGAGTTGGATTGACAGTGATGGTAGACCCTGACATTTGTTTGGAAAACACCTGCTGTTTTTGTAAAACAGTAGACATACCTGACTGCATGGCCGACCGGATATTTCCTGCCTGCACTCTAGCCAGACGGTAGTTCTCTGCTTTCTGCATCTCAGATAAATCACTGAAGGTGGAGGAGGGCTGACTAGAATGAGATCGACTATTTACTTGATGAGGGTATGACTGAGAGGCCTGCATGTGTGATGATAACAAAGATGACGACAATGATGATGATGATAAGGATGATCCTCTTACTACTGGGGAAGGTTGGTAACTACTGAGAACTGCCATGGGGCGAGGGGCAGATGGGGCAGCAGGTTTTAACAAAGTGGACACAGTGGGTAGCCCAGACACGACAGGCGCCTGTCTCTGGTCAAAAGTGGAGGACATGGATGGACGCTGCTGTAGTAGTGACAAGGACGATGACGGCTTCTGAGTGCTGATGCCCGGCATATTTCTGATGCCTGCCTCCCCCATCATGTTGAGCACGGTTCTGACAATGTCCTTGTCTGGGTGTTTGATCAGGTCCTGGAGGGCGCTGGAGTTCTGCCGGACAGCAGCCTGGATGTACTGGATCAGCTGGGGGTTGAGCTTGGTCGGCCCCTTAGCCTGGGTGCCTGGGGTGGCAGCAGGAGGCACCGGACGTCTCTGCTGGGCAGGGCTGCTGGCAGGAAACCGCACAGTTTGCTGGGAAGGGACGTTACTGATGACTTTAGGGACTAGTTGTCTGCTGGAGGCCTGTAAAGAGTTTGCATCTCCTCTAGCCATCTGTACTTGAGCGCGTCCATCAGGAGTGTGTTTGGAATTATGAAATATAATGTTGGGACGAATGTGCTGAGATTGGGCATTGTAGCTCTGTGGGTTGGATGGGGGACGTATGTGTGTCAGAGGGTTGCTTTGAATTTTTTCTCGAAGTTGTGCCTGAGCAGTACTCATGTTAGGCCGAACAGCCTCAAAGACATTAGAAGATTTCACAGAAGAAGACTTTGTTTTTCCAAAGCCTTCAATTTGTACGACACGAAGTTGAGAATCCTGTTGCTTGACAGGTGATTCAAATGAAATGTTTAAATTGTTTTCTGTACAATATCTTTCACACAATCCCTTGACATTAGCAAAGGAATTGTCTGGGTTCAAATACTCTGGTCGCAACATGTTGAGCAGTCTCTCCACCTCGTATAGAGAGGCAGGATTGATCGTGCCATGGTCTGAGTCTGAATTTTTCTCACACATACTACAGCAGGTGTTGTCTGGGTTGTAAAACTTGGGAATGGCGTTATAAGTCTCCCTGGATGGTTTCAGCACAAAAGCTGTGAGGACACATATACGAGCCACTTTGATGGAAGTCTGATGGTTGAGACAGGCCAGTTTGGCACATATGGCAGCCATATCTTCCTTCCTGGCCTTAACTGCATCAGCTTTTCCTAATTTCAAGTTTGTCTCCATTTGGCCCTTGTCAACATTGATGGCAAAAACACACATGTCCACATACAGCTGTAGATAGGTTTTACCACACTGAAAAGATACAAAGGTATCAGAGAATTGGTAGACATAATATTTGCCGAAAAAATAATTAATATGTCCGTCTAATGCTTTTTTACTTTTTAAATTGTCCATATTTCTTTCTATTATTCTACTAAAAGGTACAAAAAATAAAGGTAACCAAAAGATAGACCTCGGAGAGAGAATCTAAAAGTAAAGCTTAAAAAAACATTTACAATAAAAATTATTTCATATTTCATATTAAGTGGTCAGGGCAAGTTTGATATCCAAATGAAAAGACAGCTACTCTGTGCTCACCTGTTCTCGCAATATGTCGATGAAGAAAAGTATTTGTTCAGTGGACTGAGACAGCTTGGCAATGGCCCACACACTCTCCTTGAAGCGGTCTTTGTCCTTGTCTGCCAGTGCCTGCTGCTTGATCCACAGTCTCAGCAGATCCTGAACGGGCAGACAGAACACCAGCACATACACTTTAAAATATCACAGTAACAAAGACATTTACAGCCCTCTAACCCATAAAGCTGGACATTTCACTGGTTTCCGTAACTTGGAGCAAATAAATGTACCCAGAAAATTTTCGGAAGACTTACCTTTTCCTTTTACAGCTGGGAAAAGTACCCAATTAAAAACAAAAGTACCACTGGTAGGAATTGATCTTGGTGCCCCTGGCCTCTGTGCAGTTTGATACCAGTTTGGCCACCGCCCCCCACTATGTCAACATATTGAATCAGTTATCAAATAAGCAAAGGAATAGCAGTACATCAAATAAGAGAGTAAACCAAGTGAGACAATGGGCTCGCATAATTGAATAAAACAGAATAAATCAAGGTAATAAATTCAAGGCAGCGTCGATGTCTTAAATCTACTATTACAAATAGAAAGATATTTTGTTAGAGTGAAAAATATAATACATCATGTTATAATCAGAACATTTTTTTTACACCTATAGAAGAAGATGGGGATATTGATATGTCGACTCGGTTGCTTGTGTCTGTGGACCAACTCAATGCGATCTGAACCATTTCTTTCCTAAACACGACATGCAAGCACCATGGACCCTAACCAGATCATGTTGACAATGCAGGGATGACATAGAGAATGCTGGCTTTGCTAGAGGAAGCAACAGACAACATACGATCATTTCAGTAGAAACAACATTAAGGTGTGTGTCCACTGGTAGGTTTTAGCAATAGAAAAACGGAAGGGAAAAGTCTTGGATGTTTCAATTGGTGCGATTTTGGCCAAACAAAAAGCGGAGGAAGCTGGTTTTTAACCGATAAAATTTCCCACTATAATAATGGAAATACCTGAAAATAATATCAAATCTAAATGTGATGGGATGAAAATTAATGTTTTTTAATATTTAGCGTTATTTTCCCTTGATAAGCACGCAGTTGGCTTAAAAAGCCCTTAAAACAGTGTCGGAGAAATACACGTCACAGCGGTAGGTTGCCTGTCAGACAATACGTCTGACGCGACTGTAATGAGTTAATCTCTACTACAATACAAAACATTTCCTAGTGGCTTTAGGGGCATATGATTATGAAGTATTGTACCTTGTTTGCTTTGTGGTCAGACTGTCTGATCCAGTGCTGGACCATAAAAGTTTGGGCCAGAACAGTACAAATCTCCTTGGTGGCTCGGGTCTGCAACTGCTTGATAATCAACACAGCTTCCTGGACACTCAAGTTTTGACACTGGGCGGCAGAAAAAAATATATTAAAAAATGCAATGATAACAAAGAAAAATGATGTGGAATTAATTAGAAATAACATCACACTATCACACTGATTTGCACATCATAATTTCATGTAAAAAAAACAACCCAAAAAACCAAACTGCAAGCAAATACAGCTGTATCAGAATAATATAAAAAAGAACAATATAAATCAAACATTATCAGCTTAAATTTCATTAGCGTTCAATCTGGACTGAACATTCTTACTTTTAACTATTTATGGCATCAGTTTAGGGATGGGGACTTCAACACAGGAAACCGTTCTAACTATATATGGAATAGTCCCATCAGTATTGTTTACCTTTTAAAACATTCTAGTCAAAATTTCATCTTTCCTTTCAAATAAAGAGAACATATATCTGTTGATTAACATTTTGAGAATTCAGTCTGAAAGTTGCAAAACTTTTTGGTAATGAAAACTAGATAATGAACCCTCTAAGGAATGCTAAAAAATCGGATGAACAAGTGATTCTCGTTAACTGCATATTCAAAAATACAGCCTTGCAAACAAAATCTAGAGGTTGGCTCCCGTGTATGGGTTCATGAAGGACCAAATATCATTGTATGACAGCATTAAACATTTCTGACAGTCTGGTACGTAGGTTTCCTCACAGCAATTTGCAGCGCTCTCACAATGTTTGCTTGAAGACATGGAAGTTTTTTGTAAACAGTACTGGTGGATTTTTCCATGTCAAAGTAAGTGAGATCTCTGTCTTGAGTCAGCAATGGGTATAAGTTGAATTTTCTGTAGGTAGCTCTATCCCAATCGTTTAAATTTGACAACTGCATTTTTTTTAAAAAACAGGGACATTCCTAATTAATAAAATTACCAATACCTCTTCTTACAGCTTACTTCCTTATGATACAGCTTGAACAAAGGATAAATTTTTAACTTTGTCAGCGGCTGAAACTTTTCTGCATTCTTTTTTTTTTCAAATAAAAGTAAAGAGAGAAAATAGAAGCTCTCACGTTGATAATTCAAAACAAGACCAATACCTCTTCTTGCAGTTTGTCCCTATGCCCAAGTTTGTAGAGAAGGGACAGCTGGGTTTTCCGAAGCTTTAAATCCCTCTTGAGTTCCGGGTGAAGGAGACAGCTGTTGCATAAATTGAGAGCATACTCCTCACAGTTCTCTTTAAGCATCATGTCCACACGCAACTGTAAGATGACAGCATCCTCCCTCTCTATGTAATTGCAGACTATGAAAAGTAATAAAAGTGGAGAAAATTAGTTATCACAACAGATTAAAAGATGACCAGCACAGAATCGTATGAAAGAAAATCATGAGGTTTTTCTTTGTTATTATTTTTTAAATTCCATGAGCTCATGCATTATCCCATACTGGTTTTCACTTTTCTTAAACTAAGGCTTACAAAAGTACACACTGCACACTTGTCAACATTATTTGAATCCATGATGTAATCCCTCAAATGGACATATGCACTATGCAGTCTAGTAGCAGCTTAATACTCGACCAACAAAACAGTTTTGCCAACATCAATCATCATTATCGTAAACAATTCTTGAAAAGAGGAAATAAGTATATGAAGATCAGCACAAATTTATTCTGTAATATTAAGTCCTCGAGCTCTGATTACAAAAAAGTCAATCCTAGGTCGTGCTCTTAGTCCTACCTTCTTCCTTTTCCTCCTCATCCTCCGCCTCCCCTCCCATTATCTTTGCCAAGGTTGGGTCTGTCCATGGGTTCTCCAGTAAAGCCTCCAGCAAACTGAACCGATGAAAATTCAACGGCAACAGTTTGGAGTTCAAGCTGGCCTGGGAAATAATAAACTTCTGTCTCAGAGGGCTGTCCTCTTCCAGGTTCTGCCATTGGATGTTTAACACTGCCTTGGCACACTCTCTGTTTGAACAAAAGGGAAGAAAAAAAAACCTCATGAACCAAAATTGCCTTGATACTTCAAAACCAATTTCATAAATCAATCCCGGAAAAATAACAATTCAATCCAAATAAATACATAATCACAAAGACTTGACAATTTTAAGGGATGTAGTTTTAGAACCTCTCTCTCACAACCTACCTAAATAGTCTTGAAACTGCTTCTTTTAGGCTAGGCACTTGTGCAAGATGATTTAAATATTCTGTAAAATGGGACGTTATGACCCATAATCCTGTGATGACATTTTCATAGTCATTTATTGATGAAGACACTTTATCAACAGCCTGAAAAAGAATTTTAAAAAAAAATTTTTAGTTTAAGAGGGGAAACACTCCTAACATACCTTCACATCCTTGCCCTAAAAAACAGTGCAATAAACATGAAACAATGTCTAGTTTTTCGTTGCATGCCAAAACATTGTGAAAGAACTAAATTAACAAATGCAGCAGAGTAAAAGTAAGCAGCAAAACTGTTTTACAGCAAGAAGAATTTAAAATAAATGTTACCATAACAGGAATATTCTGATTTCACTACACAGAAATTATGGATAGCAGCTGGGAGCTGTGTTATAACTGATAGGGTATGCAACTGGGAAGAGTGGCTAGGGTTTCAGCACTTTTCACCAATAGCTTACAATATCATACAGATAAGACCAATGCATTAACGAGTCTTACTGAGTGTAATGGGATTTGCAAATGGGATTTTTAAAATTCTCACAATTATTTTTGTGTTAAAGAGATCGACTTTTTCAGGTGTGATGTGGCCCTACTTGTCGTGAGGCAGACACTCTACATATTGAGCCACAGAGTCTTTGTCTTAATCACTCATCTCCATGCCAAAGCACATCATTTTAGGCTACTAGCTTATTTGTAAAAAAATTCTTAGTCCTACACAAGCTTTTCAAAATATATGCTCAAAACATTTTGATATTTGAATTGAGAACAAATAAGTTGTGTTAACAAGATAAGAAAGCAATCTCAAAATTCTGGCAACCACCAACCATTTTCACTTTTTCCAAACTACTTATATATGTGTGCGTGTTGCTGCCCTGCGACGCTTCACGCAAGGTTGCGGGATGACCAGAAGCTTTTAAAGGACAGACTAAGCTAAGTTCTTATCATGCAGAGTCCCCTTTCTGGAGCTAGCCCAAAGAATCTCCACTCGTCTTTTAGGGAGAGCAAGGGGAGAGGAAAGTTGGCGACAGAGTGAAGGCATATCCCCCCCTGCCCCAAGACATTGCATATGAAAGGGTGACATCTGAACTTATTTTTCGTTGGTGTTTCAAATTTCAAGTCTATTAACCAGAAACTCCTTCTTTTATATCTTCTAAAGCAAAAACAGCATTTTTTTTCTTGCACTTACTATTCAAAAAGATCCCACTAGGGCACTATGTCATTCCCATTGCTAAGCATTTTAGGGGAAAAGTATTTGAACCACATGTAGCAGAAAAGTATTCTTATCTCTACAGCCACACAAGCTATCAGAATGAAATTCTCAGGATGGCTAGAAGTATTACCCACCTATATAGTGAACTGTCAAAAGTACATAAGATACTCATGAAAACCTTTAATTAGCTAAAATGGTAGTAAAAATTTTTCTGATTTGTAGACCTACATAAACTAGATGTTGTTCAACTATCATAATTGCAACCACCGTTGCCGAAGTCATGTCTAGAGCTATGCTAGACATCCATTTGAACTAGGAGAAAAGGTAAATTACAATTTAAAAAATCAATAATTCCTTATATGATAATCCAGTAAAAAAGGTCCTTGCCAGAAATTCCACATATAACATATTTTATTTAGTGTTGTATTTGACGCTGAACACGAGTATACCAAAATCAATTGGAAGTCAAATCTAGTTTAAGAATTATGAATGAATGAAAACTGGACTATTTCACTGAAATTAGGTAAAAAAAAAAGTATTCTTCTTATGCATGTAAATTAAAAAATTTACATTACAATGGTCAATTTTAGAAAGATAAAAAGGGGGTTCAGGGAGGGCTAATTTTGTGCCTAATTTTATGATTTTGTGCCTGTTTTTGTGATTTTGTGCTCATTTTAGTGATTCCCTGCTCGTTTTAGTAATTTTGTGGTCCAATTAGGGCAAATCTGCCACTCAACCTTACCTTTAGTTTTTTTTAAATTGTTACAATGGATCTATGTACGCACTTTCTGTCTTGTACAAGTCAAAAAAAGGTAAGTTTTGAGAAAGCTTTAAATGATTTTGTGCTTGTCTTTTTACGGTTTTGTGCTTACATGGACAATTGTGCTCATTTAAGTAATTCAGTGTTAATTTTAATGACTTTGTGGTCCAATTAGGGCAAATATGCCACTCTAGCTTATTTCAAGTGTTTCTTAAAATGGTGGAAAACACTCTTTTCCCTAATATCTCAAACTAGCATTTGCCCCCAATTTTTTACAGTAAAATCATGTAAAGTGGGCAAATATACAAAAAGTTGACCAAAAAAAAGAAGGAAATCAAGTGTGGACATCTATAGAAAATTTACCATATAAAGAGATTGGACTCATAAGCTATAGCTATTTGCAACAGCAAAAAATGTGTTGTGTTACAAAGTACAAAACAAAAAATTTCACGGGTTTCAATGCGGTTAAGTTTGTAGAGTGAGAAAAAAAGCTGTCCCAACAAAGCAAAACAACTCAGGAGTTTTGTGCCATCATACTTTTTATAACTCCTTCCTAATTGCTCACATTTCCAGGTCCGCATTCAGAATGCATCGGAGGATATCTGACTCAATGCAAGGTTAGCCCTGGGGTAATTAGGTCTTAGGAAGAGTTGAGAATTGATATTACAGCTTGATATCTCAAAAATATAAGCCATGCCAATATTTCCTCAACAAAAAGGACAGGAGTAGAAAATGGAACCTTTCAATGAAAACAAACCAAAAAAAGATGGTGTTTAACTCCGGACTCCAGTAAAAATTAAATCAAAATTATCATTATAACACTATAGTTTCCAAGAAAACGGATATTGATAATCAAGTAGATTCAGGAGTTTAGTCAATACACTAAATGCAAAAAAAAACCCACCATACATTGATTCAGAGAATTCAGAGGTAAAGTCATATCTAGATATGAGTGTTATTCAGCAGGAAGAGAGGGCAAGGCAGGACAGAATCAAAACTGACATTCTAGTCTAGGGTCTAATTGGTTTTATTTTGATGATCATTGGATCTAAAAACTATGACAAAAAATGATCCATCAGGAACAAAAAACATGGCAGTCTTTCTATGGGACAGTAAAGATTCAATCAGGGACCTGACAAATTTCCTATTGGACAAGACAATTTTGACTTCCACTTCCACTGTCATTTTTTCTGGACGGATAGCCTGAACTTTTGGGGGTGTGGTTTTGTCCAATTCTTGACTTCGAAACCGAGACAAAATGTCCGAGATCTGCACTCTGATACGGCAAACAATAAGAGAGCTATTTTTGGGGCTAAGGAGCAAGGAAAGAGACACCAAAAGAAACAAGAGTGGTTCGTGCCATTCAGCATGAACGCCATGGATGACGGGCTGTACTGAAAGCGAACAGCCATGACAAATGCAACGTTCGAAGTGAATAGACTGTCTATGCAGACTAACCTTACAAATCTTGTGGCAATATACGGTAGACAAAGGTTTGCGGCTTGATGCACTTTTAGTTAAATTGTCAGCTGCAGTTCGTAAATCCTCTAGCAAAGCATTAAAATCCATTCTTTCATTCATATGTTGTTCCGGAGCCCATGGTAAACACTGATTGTATGTTTGACTTGCCAGGTCCTTTCTTGATATAGGTTTTTAAGTATTTATCTCTAGAGTTGTAACTAAATAAAGATTTTTGGGGAAACACTCGATTTTTCATTCATTAACTTTTTACGATTTGTACATTCCTCTTGTAAGAAAGTTAAAATAGACTGATTTCAATATAAAAACTGAATAAATGACTGCTTCACTCTGTAGCACTAAATGCTGATTGAATGATTCTGAGAATAATTTAGCTATTTCACAAATCCGTATTACATTAAAAACAAGCGACATTTCGCGATATAAAAAGGCTTCTGTTCCTCATAAGATATCTAACAGAATGTCAATCCGAGTAGATTTATAGGTACTCTAGAAAGTAACAGGCGTGGTAGCTGAGCTTGAATGATATAAGGGGGGGGGGGCTGAAGGCCGGCACGTCTGCATTGGCCTGGTTTTCTTTGAAATTGACGATGTCAAACACGTATTTAATTTTATTTTTTTTAAATCACAATAACTGGAGGTCGTCAAAGAGGGGCGAGGGGTAGCTTACCTATTGAATGCCGAGGTCAACGTTTCTCTCAGGCTTGTCGACTTGTAGCCTTCTCCAGTAGTTGAGGCAAGGGCATCTTGGCTCGTTCTTTGATGTTATCCAGCCATATTTATGTTGCCTTCTTCTGCTCCTCTACCCCCCCCCCCCCCCCAACCATCCCCCAGTGTACCCTGCAGAACTGTACTCCCTTGCTGAGAAAGAGACTAGGATGACATACCCAACCAGGTCAGCATACTTCTCCTGGCACTGGATGGATTGGGTTCCTATGGGCCATCCCAAGACTACATTTCCTCTCTGATGTCTAGAAATACAGCTCCATTTATCCTATTCTCGGTGTAATGTGACTCGGTGGTTCTATACTGTAGCATTCGTTCTCGAGGGGTCTGAACGCATCTGTCAGTACATGAGTGCTTATCAAGTATCCAGGCCTCATATCGATAGGTGAAACAAGAGGAGTGGTTGACATGCCAGTAGTAAAGGACAAAGACAAAACAGGACACCCAAGCGATCCCCCCCCCCCCCTTGTTATCACCTCTTATATATCATAGCAATATGATGAGTATTGGCATTGTGGTGGACTTGTAAAGTATGATTTTCACTGAAATGCTCATTCCGATTTTCCCTATTTTGTATGATCCTCATAGACATGTAGACGTCGATGCGAAATAAGTATGAAACACATGAATCGAAATGTGTGGTAAAAAAAAATTAGGTTTGAAAAATCATAAGAATGATATTGAAATGGCCAGCAATGCCATTCAAAGTCGGGGGCAGGCAAGGGTCCTACTCTCATTCGACCATCGTAGTACCTTGATTTAGACTCGAGCGTCAGGGCTAGCTCTTATTCGATTCTTCCGTGGTCGGTGTTTCTCATTTTTGTTTGACGTTGAAGGTGCTTGATGAATTGACCGACAGTGCAGCAACCGTTACAATTAGGATGTGGAACCCTCTAGAAAGTGCCCGACAGGGGCAAATCGTGTGTGGTTGGGTGTTCTTATGTATCAATATCATCAATGTCTGCTGCATCAAGCCGTAAATGTTAGCAGATTGACCAGTTTCAATAATTTGATATTGCTATATGGTAGATTAGGATAAATTACAACCAATGTTCCCCACTATAACACATTGTTTGGGGGTTTGCTCTTGTGGTGTATTTAGTCATCTAGATACCGTAGGCCTTAGAGAGCAACAATGGAAGATCGTCTTTTTGAGCCAGGTCAAAAACATATTTTGGAAATCTTCAAGTTGTCAAAGAATGGAAGATACTTTTATTAGCGATTTTCGATAAAAACAATTCAAAATCGCGGTTGAAGGGATTAAAAACAAAATTGGATATCCTGATTATTATTTTCTCTTTACCTCTGCAATAAACAAAGTAAATAGGGGGTAGGTAGTCTACCAGGCCCTACTGTAAATTTGTATGGTTTATTTTTTCATTCAAACAGTCAATCTGGCATCAATCACTCCTTTGCACAAAAAAAACCCCCAAAGCCGCTCAGTCGATTAAACGCCATCTTGTGATGTAGGGTAGATAACCGTGAAAAATAATTTGGGCTATTTGTGTTACATCATAATAACCTGATTGAACCAAAGCTCGCAGTTGAAGTGACCTAACTTAGCTCCAACCAAAAATATCATGAACTGTGTTGACACTTGTTTTAACGGATATTTTGATATAAAACGAACGAGTGTGTAACAATAGGAAAGACAACATGACACTCTGCTTTTTTCCCACTTCCCCTGCACACATAATGTTAAAATCAAGGTTTAAATATCTTATAAAATAATTTAAAAAATGTGCTACCCAACCACAGGTCTCCACCATGGACTTTGTGGCCACTGTGCCATCGCATAGCAACGCAAATACCAGGTCTTTATTCTATCCAATAATAATAATGATAGTAATAATAAATAAATATAATAACAAATAATAATAATCATGAAAATAAAACAAAAATATATTTTCAAGTCTTTTTTTAAAAGCTCCGTTGTTTGTATGCGTGTCCTGAGGCTACAGATGGAGAGGAGCGGCGATAAGGGTAGATAGCAGATATGGCCTACACGTTTCATCACTCTCGTCGTCTTCTTTTTATTTCTGACTCGGCTAGACCATAGACTCTCTAGTCTGAGGGCTGGACCGAGTATTATTCCTGCCAGTATGCATTTCAACATGGTCGATTACGAACCTCTTAAACAGTTAAAGCGGGTTTTAAAAAAATAAAAAAATAAATAACTTATAGAGTCTTTCTTAAAGTTATATGATGAAGCGTTTTTTAGAGGCTTCAATGTTGTTCATAAGATTTGCGGTGGTAGGCAAGCTGTTCCATAACCTTCAAAATAACTTATAGTGACACGAAAGTAGGAATGAAAATGGCTATCAATATTAGATCGAGGTAGATTAAACATCTCATAGCCTGATTGCCTAGTTTGTCTCTGATTTAGAGTCCGCTGGTATTGGTCAATTGGGATTTCTATAAGTCTATTAAGCCTTTTGCAAAATATTGTTATCTTAGTCCTTCCCCTCTCCTCTTGGAGCAGTAACTAGACTATATAGATCTAACTAGAGCTAGTCTAGATAGATATGGTGTAGACCTAAGTACTTAGAACACATAGGTGTAAACATTAGACTAGCTCTAAATGGATGTGTCTAGGCCTGGTGAACTGACATATGAGCCTGTGAGATTGGTCAGACAATGGGGCGTACCAAACTGTATTTAACTGTATTTCTTATATATATATATATATATATATATATATATATACATGTCTATTGTACCCGAGTCACTCAGCTCCATAGCTTCAGCACTCTCAAGGCTTTTACTTTTAGCTTCATGAAGGTGGTAAATATCTTATTCTATCACTACCGGTATCTACATGTTATACCCTAAAACACTTCAATGGTAATAATTTGTCACAAAGTCAAGGTCATTTCAAGTTCAGACATCTATTTATGGCCAGATATATACAATTTATTTCTGTATTTTTTAGAAATTATGAACAAATCTAAAGAGCCTGTCAGTGATGTGGACAAATATTTACTCAGTGAGTGAGTGAGAGAGAGAGAGAGAGAGTGAGAGAGCAAAGAAGAGAGAGAAAGTAAGAGAGAGATAGAGATATATAGATAGAGAGAGAGAGGGAGAGAGAGAGAGAGAGAGAGAGGTGATCGAATTCGTGCAATGCATCAAGCATAATATGTGTATGTGTGTGTGTGTGTGTGTGTGCAAGTGTGAGGTGAATAGAGAGAGAGAGAGAGAGGAGAGAGTGCGGGGGGGGGGGGGGGGGGCTGTGGGGATTGGTGGGGGAACCAACCAAAACAAAGTAAATTGAACTGATATTGGATACAGCTGAAGCGAAAGAAGAAATTGTTATTGATTGTTAAAAAGGTTAATCAATTGTATTGGCCTCTTAACAACAATTGATTGAGAACTGAACTATCTAGATAGCTAGCATATTGTTAATTTTTCCTACAAATGAATAGAGGGGTCTATGTCAATAAAAATGAAGATTAAAATTTGTTTTTACACATTGTGGAGATTACTTACAGTAATAGATTTTACAGACACTGATGTTTATTTTCTTGGTGCATTGCAGTTGTAACCTCATTCGACGAGTAAAGCATTGAGGCCCTTTTGGTAAATTAGGATGAGGTACACAATTACATACCAAATTCGGTAAATTCGCTTGACTCTATTTTCCACGAAGATCTGGCAAATTGCTAATCTGGCAAAGGCCGTCTACTACTGTACACTTTCCACACCCCTTCCTTCCTTCCAATGGGAGGAGTAAAATTGACCGATAGCGGTACGGTCAGATACAAATACAGGCACCAACCAGCTTCATAGGACTTATTGATCTCAACTGTGACATAATCTAATGTGACATCACCTCTTTTCGCCACATATTTTAGCTTTTTATTCCCTTTGTATCATTAATGCAGTGAACATTCTATTCAAGTCGTCATGCCTGGGCCAGATATTGAACGTTTGCACTTGGAGGATGCATTGGAAGACAGTCCTCAGGTAGATCTATAGAGGGCCGTTGCATTGAATGACAAATCAGTTAAAACTATTGTGATAGGAATTGCGATATTGAGATGATAAAAGTATCACGCATGTCACAGTGAAACACCCCTTTTGCATTGATGATTGCAGTGCACAGCTCTCCTAAAAAATCTTCCTAGCAAAATCGAGTAGAGAATTCTATAGAATTACTATTTGACAAGCAAAAATAAAAGATATCTCATGGAGAGGAGAAAAAAAATAAAATAAGATGATGACGACAAGTGTAGTCTTTATGTTTAAAATAATGGTAAATTTTCACTATTTACTCCTCCCTTGAAAGATTTTTAAAGCGCATTTTCCTGAGATAATTTTGCTTGCTGATTAAGATTCTTATACACCACAATCATTTTGAAACACTCCCTAAAGATTCTTATGAAGCGGCAAAAGGCTTCGATAAGATTCTAAACTAAAAGCTCTGCTGTGGCTTCGAGATTTCCGAGATAGAATTCAATTACTGCACATAATTTCAAGCGGATTATCCTATTTCACAACAATTATTTTTCATACCCCACCCTCCTCCCGTGTATTTTTGCAGCAGCCCAAGGTCTCACCTAGTTGAGTTGTCTGACAGTAGTATTAACATCCAGTTTATACTGCACTTTTTTTTCTACCCACGCTCAATAAACATGATTACCAGGGGAGGTTGTAAGTTTATTTTAGTGTTTCATCGTTTTGTTAATGATACATAGAGGGAATGCGCAGAGAAATCTAAAAAAGCTGGGATTTTCAATCATATGTAATTGTTTCAAGTAAACAGTTTTTTCTCGCTGCTGGAATTGCTAGGTGAGGCTGAGAGGTCAAGATAATATTTGATCTCGCACCTTGATGAGTTTAATGGTGTTCCGAAGTTTTAACCCTAGTAGTTAGGTGTTAGACTAATGAAACCTAGTGGATCAGCTGTTCTCACAGGTTTTTTACTAAAACAAACTAGAAGTCCGGATGGCATTTTCAAGGGAAGATATATATGCAATTTTGCTAATGCTCCCAAATTAATTAAAAGTTGTCTCTGAAGTTAAACCCTAATTGATTAATCTGATTTATTTTCACAGCATTTAAAAAAACAACAACCAATATTAAAGTTTCCTTGCACTCACCTGAGCTGATATCGCCATTTCAGAATTTTCTCTCAACACATAGTATCCAACAGACGAGAATAAGGTATTAATGCGCGAAAGAGGCAATGTAAAGATGATATTGTTGCGCTCCTGGGCTGAGCATCCATGTAAAAATGTAAACATTGCGGAAGTACATAATGTATGGACAAGCTGGCTGGGTCAGAACACATACTTGTATTTGAAAAATAGTACTTTGAATGGCCCACCTTTTTGCAAACGATCACAAATAAAACCCAATTATCTGAAAATTGTTTTTAGCACCCAAAAAATACATCAGAAAAACATATTTTGAATAATGTCATGTAAAGAAGAGTAAAAATATGATTTTTTCCCAAATCATCTGACCATGACAGTTAGGCCTAATGATGATCTCAGGGCATAATTAGATTGCAAAGTGTTTGTGGTTTTGACATTGAAAGAGAACATCCATCATGCCTTATTTTACCTAAGAACACTATGGTCTAAGCTGTCATCATCAATGCCTCTCCTCCTGCAAAATGTTCTCATGAGAAGGCTTTTGAGTTCAAGTGTGTGTTTCTCATATTTCAATTTGCAGAGGGCCCTGTTCTCATATGGCTAATACTGTTATAACAAATCAAATTCACGTAGGAGGACAAAGTGGTTGATTCCTGCCAAAGTAGATTAGTGGAGTAGATTAATGACAAGATAAGCTAGTTTCTAGGTTTTAAACCCTGTGATACTTTTATATGATTACTGCAATGATAAACAGCATTTACTATTGTTATATCTCCCTGTGCTCAATGTACTTTATTGATATTTTCATGGCTTTTCATATTCATCTAGAGGATTTGTCATGAAAAATAAGTGATCGTATTATTTATATGTGGAATTGGATACTTATCAGGTACATATATATGCATTTTCCAGACTCGTCATCTCCTGACAGTGTTTGAAGATGATGCAATGCTTCTGAAAAAATTCACCCAAAAAATGCACAGTTGTTGTCAAAGAATCATGAGTGCTCAGGTAAGCATAAATAAGCATCTTAGGCTGGTCTAAATTTTACTACTGTTGTCTATTTTATTTAGTAGACACATATAAAAGAGATGTGAAACCGAAAACAAATTGCCTAGCATTGTCTTTAAGATTGTTGTCTAATATGAGCAGTCAATAATGCTTTTTTATAAAGCTGAGGTTGTTGATGTTATCTTCACTTTTTAATGTTAAATAAAGATAATTTTTTTCTCACTTTCTCAGACAAAGTTTAAATTCCATATTTGTTAAGGTTTGTATGATCACTTTAACCATGCTTAAAACAAGGATGCATGCATGTATTAAAATAATAATAAAGTGTATTGGGAATATTGGTATTAGTTTTATCAAGATTTATTGTGTTATGTCTTTAACAGAATGAACTGTGTGCCTCTACCCAAGCCCTTGCCCAACTGTTAAGGTCGTATGACACCCAGGTTTGTTTCATTGCAATTGACAGAAATAAGTAGTGTCTACTTAGGGAGTCAGATATTGCATTTTCATTCCTTTTTTATTTTATTCCTAGAAGTGAAGTCCAAGCCAGAGGAATCAAGATTTTTTGTTTATGTTTTGAGGATGGTCTTCAATTATTATTCCACCTTTTTTTTTTCTTTTTGATGCACGCATTCAACTATATCTAATTCTTGTTTTATTCTTTTTATTCATACTCTTCATATAAAAGAGTTTAACTTGACTCATTGCGAATAACAGATTGTAACTTAACCAGGTTGTAAAAGCCTTTGTTGAAAGTCTGGTTCATTTTGTTGATTGCTTTATTAGTTTTGATACATAAAAAGTCCCTTTTTCTCATATACAGAAGTTCCCTTTGGAAGCAGAAGACAGCGTTTTAACATCCACACTACAACAATTTTCTTCTTATTTAGATGATGTAAGTTTGAGAAAATGTTAAAAAACAAAACAACAACCGAGCAATCATTAATGCATCTCATTTATATGTGACTTGTAGCTCTTCTCTTCACAATTTTGGTTTTTAGATGATTCTCTGGACATGTTTTAAGAGAATTAAAAAAAAAAATTTGCTACAGATGAATGATATCTGCTTGAGAGTAAAAAGAATTTCAAGACATGTGTTATTGGAAATTTCTATGATAAGATACATATTTTTAATTTTTTCAATGGAATGTGTTTTTGACACAGATTTTAGAAAACTATACTTGACTTGTGAAAAAAGCACAAAGATGACTTAAAACACTTTAAGCAATTTGAAGTAAGAAATATTATAGGAGAAGAATTTTAAGAAATATTAAATGACAGGAAATGTAGTAAACCAATAAGAATAAGAGTGAAATAAATTAAATGGCTTTGTAACTTACCTGTGGCATACAACCCCCCCTCTCGCCCTTGCAGATAAGCTCTGTACAGCAAGTGTTGGCACAGCAATTGTCTGAGACCATGATGTACCCCCTCAATAAATTCCTCCAGGCAGACATTGAAGGTGTGAAATGCTTCATACTCGCTAATGGATTTAATATGACTTTTCTTTCATTTCTCATCCCTCTCTTTAGAGTTAGGGCTGTTCTCTTGTTTCTTTTATTTGTCTCTTTCCTGAGTCAATATTCATACTCTCCCACAATGACATCTCTATTTCTACAAAAGACATTTTATTGTAAATTTCTTTTGATTTCTTTCTTAGTGTGATAGCAATAATGTTTCTTTTCTTTTTTTCCCCCCATTTCAGAAATAACTACGATGTTTGAGATGTTTAAAATTGCTACAAACGGTAAGTATCACAATGCTCATTTCTATTTTCGTTCTTTCAAATTGATTTAAATATGTCAGTCATAATTGAATTGAATGAAGTAATGTATGCTTGTTGTATGTCTGCAGTATTTGTCTATGATTGTGTTAAATCAAAACTATAATTCTTTTCTCTTTTTACAAAGGAGTGCTTACATGATTTATGTGAGATGGTAAACGTTTTTCGCTTGCCTCTCTCCATGGGGGCGAACGACTGCCTAACAGCGGCCATATTAGGTCTCCCACCCTGGTTTCCGAACCGCC
>JAUEKZ010231141.1:0-21195 GCA_031471865.1 Melibe leonina
TCAGTCCACTAAAATCCCATTCATTTGGTATAATAACGCGTTAATTTTCAAGATTTTGCCTGTTCTGTTTCGTCAGAATTGGACCCCGCAGTGAAAGGGTTAACGGTTAACACATTTAGTCTGTGCTGTCTCGGCCCACTACTATGTCGTCATAAACAACTTAAACAAACTCACCTTCACAAAAACATGGTATCAGCCACTTGACAGCAGTACATGTCTACTTAGACTACTATTTACTTGGTGTTCTTCTTTCCAAGACTAGGTCACACGAGCACAACCATTCTTTCTACATCCAGAGAATCGAGAAAAATATTCCTGAAATTACATGTAGGTAACAAGTAACCAGAAAACTATCAAATAATACCATAGATAAACACACAACAATCTGACACTTTGAGATAAAGGTATCCACACAAATCAAAATATATTACACTGTGTATCTTCACTTCAAAACGATCTCGTTTGATCTACATACACAACTTCAGATACCGCCAAACTAACGCGTAGATCGGACATTCGCTACAGGTAAATTTGTTGACAGCCGATGGTGTTGCGCGCGCGGTGCGACCGACAAGCCAGTCAGTCACTGTGACGAACTCGGAAAACTGAAACTGCCTACTGAGAGAGAGTAGACAGCCGAGGAAAGCGAAAGCTTGTCACAGAGAAGAGGGCTGGGACGAGGAATTGGGATCTAGTGATGATAGATCGATTAGGTTAGATGGTGTGAATTGGGTTCCTCTCGGCCCCATCCGTTACGCCTACTTGATCGGCTCCTTGTTGTTCCTCCTCGTTCGCGTGCATTTCGTAAGCATAGAGACTCACAATACCCCCACCCAAGGAGAACTCTAGTCTTGCCCCCACCCCATCCCCTCTCTCTCTCTCACTCACACACACACTATCTCTCATTCACACTAATGGCGCCATCGGCTCAGTTAGTTGAGCGTCCACCTTAAAACCGATTAGACAGTGGTTTGAATCCGGCTCCTTCCCATTTGCGTGCATTTCGCAGGCATAGACTCACAATACCTCTCTCTCTCACACACACACACTCTAATGGCGCAATTGGCTCACTTGGTTGAGCGTCTACCACAGAACGGGTAAGACAGTGGTTTGAATCCCGTCCGCGTCATGCAAAAATCTGCAGTTGTCCCACCTGTCGCTACGCATTATGGGAAAGGTACCAAACTGGTTAGCCCGGTGCTAGTATACTGTGACCAAGCGACATCAAATATATGGGGTAACTGTGACATTAATGTTAAACGAGAGAGAGCGAGAGAGAGAGATTGTGATGAAGGATCGATATGGAGAGGGGAAGAGAAGAGAGTGTTGAGATGGAGGAGAGGCGAGCAATAAGCGATATCCCACAACAGTAGCACGGACTAAAAATAAAAAAAGGTGTATTGTATGTAACTTGGTGGGAAGCAAGTCAGCGATGACAAAAGATCGAAGAAGAGGGGAGAGAACGGAATGGATGGAGGGAGAGAGAGAGGAGAGGGGGCAAGAGAAAGGGAGGGATATGGAGAGGGAGAGGAAAAGAGGGGAGAGAGAGGGAGAGGAGAGAGAGAGTGAAGAAATGGAGAGACGAGAGGAGATTATGATACAGATATAGCTAATTACGTCTGTGGTCGATTAGATACCCGAAAAGCGAGAAAGTTTGAAAGAAACAAAGAGACCAATAGGAAGACAGAAACAGGGTGGAGAGATGGAGCGGTGAGGGAGACAGAGAGAAAGGTGCGAAAAAAAGGACAAGAAGTCAATATGTGTTGTGGAGGCGGGAGAAGGAAGGAAGAGCAAACAGCTGACAAACGGAGGTCGTCAACCCATGGCTATTAAATGATTAAAATGGCAGGTGTTAGACTCGAGTCGTGTCCCCTCAAAACTATCGAATTATAATGACGACCCTGCCTTGGTGTGTGTGTTTGTGTGAGAGAGAGAGAGAGAGAGAAAGGGGGGAGGGAGAAGAGATAGAACGTGTGTGTGTGTGTGTACGTGAGGGATGTGCTTGAATAAATGTTTCAGACAGTGGTTGGTATGAATGAGTACCGTATGACTCATGCCTGTCCATGTCCTTAGTCCTACATCATGTCGCTTTGTGTTTCTCTATTGAATTGAATTTTTTCTTCTTTTTACAAAAGTTAAGTTAAGTGCCATAATCGATATGATTTTTTTCCTTCAAAACAATGAGGTTGGTTGTGACATGTTTTAACGCTCTTTTATATATATACAAGTAATTTAATATCAAAAGCGGCGTTCTCTTTGCATGTACTGCCACACAGAACCCGGTCACAGTATATTGACACCAAGCCAATCTGTCTTAGCATTTTTCCCACCAATGCCAAGCGTCCGGCAACGCAGCTGCAAAAACAAAAACCATTTAAGGGGTTTTGGTCAGAGGTAAATAAGATGATGGGCAATGTATTTAAAAAGACCAGCAAGGATATTTTACCGCCCTTTGTGTAAAAAAAAGTACACTCAGTCCTGAACAGCAAGTGATCCTGTTTAAGTTTAAGCATCATATTCACAATGCAAACTGTGGGGCAGAACTACAAGTCTAACACTAACACAGGCAGGCAGGGCGAAGACTGAGAACATGTTTTAGTTTTGGTTGAAATTGAACAATTCGAAACCGTGAAGAGCCCACCCACATTGGCTACAACTACACAAAACCTGCACTTTGGCCTTGAGGTTTTAGTTTAAGACCAACAATTTTCTACCGCCTTTTGAGTAGGTAAAAACATAATCTATATAGCAGAATTTATGTAACACATGTGTGTATGACATGGGGTACGACCATTGAACTGATAGTCTTGAGAAGACAAACAAGAAAAAGAATGACCCACAGGAGGGATTCCATCCAACCACACATTGGGGTAGCTGTAAGTCTTGAGAGAGAGAGAGAGAGAGAGAGAGAGAGAGAGAGAGATGACGGGAGGGATTAGAGGGAAGCCAGGGAGAGGAAAATATAGTATAAGAGACAGAATTCATAGAATAGGAAACCTGCAGAGAAAATGCAGAGGTAGGCAGACAGAGAGAGAGAGAGAAAGAGAGAGAGGGTGGAAAATAGAGAGATATGGAGAAAAATTTAACACATAAAAATAAAAGAGTAGAGCGAAGGAAGAGAGTTTACTTTTAAGGTGTAACAGTGCAACTGTTTAAACTCAACTTGAGTTTCATAATCCAAAGAAATCATAAGTTAAACAATACCAAACGATGTTTATTGAATATTTTAAAGTATCATGGGGTTATATACAAACTTAATTATTTGACAAATAAGACAAAAATGGACAGAAACATGTCTAATAAACATTATTGCTAAAATAACATTGCGTACACTCAAATCTTCTAATGCTGCCTCTGCAGAGTGATGTCAAGAAAAGTGGGTGTGCATTAAAACTACAGAGTCACGGATGGCAATACGATCAAAGTGCTTAGTGAGCATTTGAGAGTTTGGTTTAGTAAAGTGAAAATAAAATTTGTGGGTGGCTGAATAACGATAAAATGCAAATCATATATTTAAATAAAGATAACTTGTTGGCAAATGATGGATGTTGGTAAATTAAGGTGTTGAGTGTTTTTATTTATTGCCTAATCCATCCCACAGCTAAAAAAAGCTGGCAGTAGATGTGAATGGTAGTATAACATGTAACAGTTTTACAGGTTCAAGTGTACATTGAATTGATACCAGGACATGTTTACAAAAAGACATTGATTTAACTAAAAAATCATACTCATACACACATCATAACTCAATCGCAATTAATTCACATTAGACTTGAAAAAAAAAAACCCCCCATAAAAACAGTGTGAAGTGAAGAGGTGTATAAAAGGCCCAATTCAAGAAAAAAATAATTTAAATTTAACTTTTATATTTTCAGTTTTTTAGCAGCTAGATGAATATTCAATGAAAGGGATGAAACTCAACTGGAAAGAGTTAGGAAAGGTGAATTAAAAAAAAAAAAAATTAATTCCAATAAAAACCTGAAAATGAATGTACACACAAACAAAAAGCATTAAAAAAACTGTATGAACAGAGCTTAAAATATGTATTATTTACACAATGATAATGTTTTTCGGGGGGGGGGGGGGGGGGGGGGGGGGGGGGGGTTAATTGTTGTGATAGACTCCATCCTTCACCTGAAGTCTCATGTCTGAATTCTAACTTTAAGATTTTGCTACCAATACCACTGATTTGATCTGATATCTACTCATCCTTTTCTTTGCAAGTATGTCGGGCAGTGATTGAAGAGAATGAAAGAGCACCATCAAACATAAACAACACACAGGAAACAGTCAAGCATCATGCACGTGTCCTTCCTTTCCTCCCCTACCCCAGCTCCTCTGTGTGTAGTGTATGTATGTACATGCTGCTCTTTTCTTAACTCTCTCTCACTTTCCCACTGTTACTGTTACAGATATTTGCGTGTGTCTATGCATCATTCCTTTTTTCTCATCCCTCTGGGTATGCATGTGCATCGATATTTCCATGTGCTTCTGTGTGTATTCCCAGTCAATTATGGAAGCAGCCATTTAGAGCGACGAACTTAACACTTTGCTATAAAATCAAAGTATTGTTCATTCATGTCAATAATAGGCAAGGACGATTAACAACTGATTTGAGTAAGAATGGGTAGTTCAACCTTACAATAAAAATATAAACAGTTCTGAGTTCCTGAATCATAAATATTCTGATGTGAAACAAATGAAAATTATTAAATCCTGTCTTGAACTGCGTGAATCCTGAGAACTTCTTTAAGACATCTCTCCTTCCATGTCCCACAGCGAATTTGTAATGAAGAATTGTGATTGCTTGGACGTGTCAAACTTGAAGGATTTTGTGTTGGATTTGCCATTTGTAACTGAAAACTGAGTCAAGGATTAGAGAAGATTCAATAAGATCATTCTTTAAAAAAAAAAAATTACCCCCCCCCCCCAAAAAAATGCAAGCCACAACACTGAAAGGTATCTGGAAAATATGTCATCATAATATCAAATATTGATACATATATGTATTGCATAAATGGAAACATAGCCCTCCTACTCCCTCACTCCCTTCCATCTTCCCTGGCTCCCATAAAAATCCAAATTTTCTTCTTCTTCTTTCAATTAACTGACTGACTTAACTTAGTTTGGCCGAGTAATAAGGTCAGTGTCCATTTCAACATGCTCAGTCACGTTTTAACCTTACGAGCAAAAAAAACAAACCTAGTAATTCCAAGACTAAAACAAGTCTTTGCAGCCGTCCCTACAAAATTGGAACCTTGGACAGAAAGCTCTTATGGTTCCTTTAGTTGAGCTTATACTTAACAGCTTCAATGTTATTCTGGAGCTTCCATGTAAGTAAACTGTTCCAAGTACTAGAAAAGTAGGAATGAAGATGACCATTCATATCAAATCAAGGTAAACTAAACACATGTGAGTGATAGCGATAGCCTGATTGTCTAGTTTGTCTCTCAATCATTCCACAGCGCCTTATCTTTCAAAAAGTTCAAATAGTTTGAACTCCTCAATTACAGTTGGGTCGACAGGAAGACCCTTTAGTATTGTTGAGTTAGTCCTCTTGGAGTGGTAATAATCTTAAGTTTTTCAAATTAGCATTAAGTAAAGGATACACCCAATCACTTCACTGGAATCCACATTTGTTTGCCATCGTATGTGACTGACATCTCTGTACAAGTTCACAGAATACCTGTAGTAAAATCAGAACAAGATACATAGTCAATAGCAAACTGGCAATAAAGAAAGGTAAAATGGAATGGAATTAACAAAAGAAAGGAACAAGCCTTTTTATTTTAACATTCCTCGAATCCACAAGGTCACCATTCCATATTTATATTAATGTAGCATAAATTGTACTTAGGTGGATGGCATAGAGGAAAAGCCACCAACTATGTGTACTAACTAAGGGTGTAGTGTGTAGGTTCTGAGAGCTGCTGGTGATACTTTGTGGGAGACATTTCTCTAACTAAATATGACCTTGTTGAATGAGGCTAAGATGCTTGATGGATGCGTTTTTATTTACTAAGAAAATATTGCAGTAAGAATGATATCTTAATCATTTAGTTGAATGCTACCTCATTGTATCAGGTTCAAATGTACCCATTTGAGCTGCAATTTCTTCATTAGAACGTTTTGTAAGAGAGGAAGCACCAATTATGACAGCTTAAAACTACAATTTCTGTTGAAAATCAGGTTCTTAGACAGAGTTGGGTGTGATGGGCATGTTTCTCAACAATAATCTGTTTCCCCGTGTGGATCACGTTCTTAGGCAGTGTGTTTTTAAGCGGAGCTAGGTTCACAAAGTAGATAGCTGCTGATATAATAAATGATTAATTCCTTTGGCAAAATTTAACACAAAAAAAACAAAATTGTATTCAAATTCAAATCATAAGCAAAACAAGCAAGCAACTGAGACATTTAATTACCTTGCACGAGGATAAACTTTTTGTGACATTGATTGTTTTTCCTTCAGATCTTTGACAATGTTAGCATTTCTGTCTTTCTCTGCTAAGACTTCTTTATTGACAGAGTCAATTTCTTTCACTTTGTTCTCTGCTTCAAATTTCATTTTTTCAATTCCTGTAGTCAGATCTCTGATAACGCTCTTATACTGATCATCAGCATTTAAATGATGAATACTTTTTACAAGATCTTGCTGATCTGAAAATAAATAAAAGGGCTTTGTATTCGATAACATGAATTATACACTCTCTCTCAATAAACAAGAGCAGAAAACTCTGAAATGATATGAAAACTTAAATTGTCTTCACTTAAATCTAATGCTAAAAACAAAATACATGTCAGTACATGCAAAAAAAGCCTACTCTAATCGATTTAAATTAATACATGTCCATGTGTATGAGTATGAGATGTTACAAATTATATGATGATAAAAGCAATTTTTTACCTTTAATTTGCGAAAGAAGACCAATTTCCTCCTCCCTCTTCTTTTTGAAAGTCGAACCAAGGGTGATCATTTCCTGCAGTAGGTCATCCATTATTTCTAGTAAAAAAGAGAGAAAAAGTGAAGTGAGGGACAATTTGCAGCAATCCATTTTTATCTTATTTCTTTAAATTTGACCATCATCATTTGAAACAGGAAGCACAGCCTCTACTCTTAGGAGGATAAGCCCAATTAATCCTCTCTCTTCTTTTTGACATCAAAATTCCAGCCAAACCAAAATTTAACCATACAGCTTACACCAAAACGTCAGCAAGGAGATAACGGTATAGGTGAACCTAAATTGTCAAAAGATTGATGCACTATAAACAAATATGATGCAAAAGAATGGGTGATCAAGAAAGCAGGATAAGAACAGTATCATTACAAGATGGTACTGTTGAAAAATACACATTATCATATTGTAGACCCCTCTATTTTTTATCAACCTGGAGGTCTCTATCACATGGCCCCATCATCTTGCTCTCTATCTAGTTGTTTCTAATAGATTTTCATTAATATTATGACCCTTTATAGTAATGAAAATAACTCTTTCTCTCTTCATTAAAAAAAATTGGACAAAAGGGTAACCGTAATCTTAGGCGACATATCTAACTAGATATAGACCTAAATAGACTAGATTGGTGCTCTTTCGTTATTACAGGGTTCCATTTTCAGACTAAATAAAATAGCCTACCTGCACCATGTATCTAACGCAACTAAAAGATGTTTTGGGGTTAAGGTATAAACACTTATCCTAAAACTAAAGTAACCTCTCGATCACTTTCTATCTCCGTAATTAATGATGTTGATATCTGTCAAAACAAAACAAAAAACAAACACTTTTCGTTTTGTTTACGAACTCTTTTCTGCAAGGCTTTCAAGTTTTCCGCTCGGGCTGCTATTTCGAAACTTCAAAGAAAAGAGTTACAATAACAAAGGCTCATTACCCTCATCATTTTGTTACCGTGTTTTCAGCGACATCAAGAAAGAACTGAATTAAAAAGGACGTGGATTCATTCCCATTTGATAATCTGTCTAAATCTTTGTCATTAAGATAATTACCAATTTTCATCATCTAAAAATGACCGATGTGGCAGCTCAGAGAGAAGCTCGACGCTTGAAACTTCTGAAAAATGCAGAAAATCGTATGAATCGTTTGAAAAGCAATGATACTACAGAGGAAAGTAAAGGTATCCACAATGACTTTTAGACCATCTACTCTCTAGAGTCTAGATAAAATTGTTAGAACATTCCTCTATCAAAACGCTTTCTCAAATGTGACAAATGATAAGTTATTGAGATCTTGGGTGTCAAGGTTGTTGGGTTTTTTTGGGGCCATAATTCAATGATAGCTCTTTTTTGTTTGCCTCTCTCTTTTTTCAGAAAAAACTGGTCTTAAGAATGATTTAACTACAGCTGCCAATGAAAATGATACCATACAAACTCAGACTACTGAAATAACCTCTCCCTACAATTTACGCAACAGAGCAAACAAAGGTCCTGTAGAAACTTCAGATGGACTTGTAGCAAAAGAAGAAAAAAATTCCTCTGTTCCATACAAGATTGTTGATGACCCTGAGGTTCCAAGCCTTGCAGAGTTTTTAGCCACACAAGAAGCTACAAAAGCCAAAGAAGGGAACGTGTCAAGCCCTAAACCTAGAAAAAATGTTGCTCCTCCAAAGACATTAAAAAAAATCTTTCCTGAGAAACACCTAGAATATATAAAGATAGTTGGACTATTTGTCACAGCCTTGTTTTCAAGATGGTCCCTCGCACATGAATATGGAGAGGGTATTTTTTTCTTAGGGGTAAGTATGGATTGTTAAGGCTTACAATGAGTGTGGCTGAAAATTCTTGCCTGCTCAGCCATTGTTTCTAAGTTGATCATTCCACAGATAAAACATTATTATCACTTAACAAAAGCTTAGGATGTTGGTTGGTTTTACCTGTTAAGGGTCCTTTTTAACACATTTTTTAAGACATATATGAAAGATGTAGCTCTCTAGACAAGTTAACCGGCTGAAACTGAGGACTCACTTCAATTTCTCTCATTGTCAAAGTCTTAATAATATGTTGAGATTGGCCCAGCTTATCTTAGCAGCCTTTCCTTGACACTAAATGCTTGGCAAGACAGCTGCTAAAAAAACACTAGTCTTTGGTATGATTCACCCAGGGCTTAAGCCCTGACCAATCAGTTCCAATGCAGACGCTCTCCCCATTGACATTTAAAGCATCAGTAACTCATAATCTTTAATGTTCAGCAAAACAGCTGCTAAAAAAATACTGATTTTCTTTGCTATTGACTGAATGAGTTGAATAACAAAAATCACAACACTACCTGCATTTTCCTAACATCACTATTAATTGTGTGATGGTGTCATTGAAGAAAGGGAGAAAAAGTGAAAACTACTCACTTGTGCTGCTGGCATGATGCAATAATGATTTCAAACGCAATGGATCTATAATACATCGAGGACTTGAACCCCCAACATACTGGTTCCAATGCATATGCCCTACCTATTGACATATGGCACCAGAAGGATGTCTGCTTCATGATGGAACCATTATTTGTCCTTACGTAGGCCCTATGTCTTTTAACGTCAGTTTTGCCATCCTTATCATCAGTATTATGATTCTCTTTCAACTGCTCTTTTAGCTTTAGAAGAGAAGAAAAAAGAAAAACGGGCAGGATTTTAAGAGAATGTAGAAGGACCTCCTGGAAAAAATTTGATACCCTGTATTTCTCAATGATTCTGATACTTTTGTTTCTTCTGGGTTACCGCCATACTGGTGACATTTGCTTTTGTTTCAAATTCAAATAGATCACTGTATAGTACATATACTGAAGTACTGATTGTAGTTAGATTCACAAGTACACAAAATTATATTTTCCAATTGAAACTTAATAATTTACCTTACTTCTGATTAAACTGTCAAATATATTGTCTCCTTTTCAGGAACTTTTCCAAAGTATGTTCTTCCCATTTGTGGTGTTTGAAGTGTTCCTTTCCTTTTATGTGTCATCATATCTAAAGGTTTGTCTTTATTTTATATTTCATTATATTTTGTGATTCTGATTCATAATGATACTGCCCTTTTAGAACCTAACACCCCTTTGATTACTTTTACTTTTTACTAGTTATACAGATTTAGGCTTTTTGTACAAATGGCTGGCAATCATATAATATCTATACACTTTGACTTCGAGACAGGCTGCTGAAAATTGGCACAATGCTGTGGCCATAGTAATGTAATTGAGTAATTGGTTAGGACATCATTATCATTTTATCTGACAGTGACAGAGCTGTAGAGTTTTGGTTTGGTTTTTTTTTTTTGGGGGGGGGGGGTTGCTTTTTTTCACCTGGTATTGTGCCAGGCAGGGGAAAAAAATGCTTTCCCACTCACTGGAATAGCCATGGATTGAAGATTACTCAATGACCTACTATGAAAATGGGTTCAGTTTATTTGGTTAATTGATGTTGCGTTTCCCCCCCCCACCTCCTTATAGTTATAGGTGCATTCACGTTTGTTTTTCACTTGAGGTTTGAGCTCATTTGTGTACAATTTTATATTCTCTGCAGGCATCCATAGCCACTGCCCCTTCAGGCTCACTCCTCACCACAGCTCTCATGTTGTGTGGCATCAAAGCAGAATTGGTCCAAATGTACATCAGGATTATGGGTTATGTCACCAGTATATCCAATGATTTCTTTTTGTACATTTTTGCATTTCTCATGTGGCACTTAGTGCTTGGGTTGTAGAATGTTTTATTTGAGGTAGATTTGCTATTCCATGCCTTTTTGCACAATCTTTTTGTTAAAAATGTTTTGTTTTAGCCGTAAGGTACCTACCTACATGTGGTTATTCTTGTGCCCTTATTTAATTCAATAGCTTCAGGTTCAGAGAATGCATTCCCTCTGATAAAAATAGCTATACAAGGAAGGTGAAAAAAAGGATTTTCACCAAGGTATTTAATTTTTTCACTTTTCCTAATCCTATAGATATAGTTATCAAATGTTCCATTTTTCACATAGAATGTTCAATGTTTGTATTTGTTCTCTGCTTGTGTGTGTTGGGGGGGGGGGGGGGATTGATATTTGTCTCTGATAATACCAGAGTCACTCTATATCCACAATGACAAAAAAAAAGTTCAAGCCATTCTTTTTGTTGAAGCTTTGAGTTAATGATACGTACCCTACCTAGTTGTACCTGACATCATACACACTCAAGTGCCTGTGTTTCATTTATAGTATTGTGATGTTTGCAGTGTTTATCCATGCCCACATTTCCCTTTTACGTTTAGTTTGGATTTAATTCCCTGTGTGTAGCGTCTTGTGTTTTGATTTTAAGAAATGTAAATATGTTTGTTTTTTGGTTCATCACTGTTCGTGCATATGTTTAGGTTTTAAACACCCTATGTTGTACAGTAGCTGCGGGAAATATGCTTACTGGAAGAGCATACATTTGTATTTTTGCAATAGCTATGAGGAGTAAAACACATAAAGGTACACACACATATAGATAGACAGCCAGACAAAATGAGAAGGAAAAAAAAGGAAATGGAGATAGAGGGAGGACAAATGGGGATTTGAGACTGCCCTACTAAAACTCTCAATTAACAAAACTAACAATTAATGAACCCACCCCGCCCCCTTCTTACAGTTCGAAGCTAATGCTCTGAGCTTGCAGCACTAGTCAATGTAGCTAAACATGTGTAGCACACATGTAGACACATCACACAGTGCAGACACAATAATGATTATAATTATTATTAATAATGATAAAGTACGTTTCTACTGCACCACCATCTCATTGAGCTCTAAGTTGTTAAAGATGTACAGACAGTAGCACGGTCTACCCCTCTTCCCCTCAGTTACACTGCAACCATCCCCTATAGAAGAAGGGGAAGGGATTGATAAAAAAAATTGCCTTGGGTGACAATATATACATATCCAGAGTCTACTGTATTTAGGAGATGGATCCTTTCTGGATATGATGAGTTTTTTGCCCCAATTTTTCTCTCTTTTCTGATGCTGCCTTACAAATGAAAGATGTGCTCTCTTTATTATGTTAGTAGGTATATCTTTTTAAAACAGGAAGTAGCAGGCATTGTGGTTGCTTTATCATTTGTATTGCATAATAAACTTGTTCATTTACTTTTAAATGGTCTGAGCCTGGGTTAACTTGTGTGTAAGTGTGCGTGTGGATTGTACTCCATCTTGGGAGAGTGGTCTGGGATAAATCGGGTTCTAATTCTGACTGATAGTTGAGAGTGACATATTCCCATGGAGTCTTTATTAATCCAAGAATTCAAACTTGATTGATTTTATAATTAAGAACACATCACTGAAATTTTTCTCCTTAATTGAAATTGTCCCTAATATCTCAGTCATAGGGCGTGCAGCATTTTTTCACTCTGATCATAAATCATACTGTGCTGTTTGCAGGTCAATAGTGGCAGTTTATTGGGCTCATACTCATAGCTATACAGTGACCCACCAGCAAAGGGAAGGAATTGCTTAGTGAGTGTTTCATCTGGTTAGGTTTCGTATGGTAATGACTGGTGGCCCAATGAGAATTAATTACACTCTGCATGTCATGAATGTTGCAGATAAGTTGATGGCGGACGGTAGTGTAACGAAATCTGTTGTCTTTTATTATATAGCGGTAGGTGAGAATAACGGGTGGAGGTATAACTAAGTTTGAATGTGCATAGTTAAAACAGGCCTCTGACAGCTGAAAAGTATAAATAAAGTGAGGTCCTTGCTCAAGCTAAGCATGTATAAACAGTGCTGCACGTGTTCTTCGATCATGCGGTCGTCAAATTCTCGCATCCCTCAAACAAACTGCAATGTCTTGAATAATTTCCTCTATTTTCTTACCATTTTTTTTCACGTCATGGTCGAACCTCTTAATCGATTCGTCGAACTATGTTCTCAAGCACTGTGAGAAAATTTTAGCTCATTTTTGGCCTGAAAGTACTCCAGCCAGTGACTAAAAAGAGCCCACACCATGCTGACGTAGACCCATGCTTGCCGCTGTGGTCAGAACACAGGGAACAAAGAGACTCAGGCCTCACAAAGGCCTGACCAGCGACTATAACACGCTGTACAGATGTTTACCTGTGACGTCACATTACACCAACGTGTAGTGTGTAGGTGTCGATTCATTTATTAACTCCCTATTCAATCTCTCAGGTTGTTTCCCCTTATCGTCTAGTACTTTCACTTTTCACGTGTTCGTCGAAACACAGATCCCTCGAACCATTTCTGTTGCACCAGCAAGTTTGACGAATGCGTTCAGCACTGTACATGTGTAGGTACATACTACTACTACTAGGTGAGGGAACAGATAGTCCACTAAGATGCTATCACTTTGGGATTTGAACTTCCACCTGAGGACACAAGTATTCAGAATTGAGTAAAAGTAGATGCTGCACTCAACCCGCCTTTACAGAGTAGCTGCACTGTGGGCATATAGACCTTGTGGTAAAGTTTGCACTTGAAAACCAACACACCTGGTTCAAGTCCTGCTCTCATACCTTGTACAAATCTCCTTGGGCAAGAGATTTACCACAAATTGCTCCATTGAGACAATGTGTGATTCCTATTGGCATAGAGTCAGGCCCAATGAATAAGCTAGTCCATTCTTAGCCCTTTCATCGCTAAAGACACTCAAACTTTTTAATATTTGCCTGTTCTTATACCAAATAAATCAGATTTCAGTGAACGGACATATGCTTCAGGCTTTTGGCATATGTCAGTTCACTGAAATCTGATTTATCTGGTATAAAAACCTGTACATTTTCAAGATTTTGCATATTTCAGTTGGGTTAAAATCAGACCTTGCTGTGAAAGGGTTAGGACACCTAGGCAAGCAACACTATGCGTTCCCCTTACATAAGTTCCACACGCAAGCCGCTTGTACAAGTGCCTACTTATTTTTTTTGTACAGATCAACTGTCACCACACACATAAATATAAAATGTGTAGATCTCTTTTGTGTCTCTCTATTCTTACTTTAACTCAACTCACGACATAAACAATAAAGCATTACATTAACATACTTGTCAACAGTAGGTATGAGGCATGTTGACTTCTATGTCATTGCATTCATGCAGCAAATTTGCACTGGCTTTGTAGACTCAGATCAAAGTTTTCTAAATCCTACACTGATCAGGGTTCAATTACACCTAATGAAACATCCCTGGCAGGGTCAAAGTCTGGCTTTTCTTTTAACTAGCCTCTCATCTCACTTGCAGCTGGGCGCTAATATGACCTTAGCAGTTGAAGGCGTC
The DNA here is from genome assembly GCA_031471865.1 of Melibe leonina. NCBI lineage: Eukaryota > Metazoa > Mollusca > Gastropoda > Nudibranchia > Dendronotidae > Melibe > Melibe leonina. The sequence continues at coordinate 14,238 of JAUEKZ010231141.1, forward strand.
CTTAAACTCTCAATAATCATTAATCAATCAATTGCATCCAATAATGAGAGGGTATAGATTCCCAATGCATTCAAGAATCGCTATGAGCCCTAAGAAATAACTATATGCTTTCTATTTCCTAGCCAGTTTTTCCAAATCATCACACCTTAAGTGTGAGAATTTTCATTAATCAATGAGACCTGAATCATGAAACAAAAATTTGTATGAATGATAAATTAGAATAAGACAGGATTTGAACAAAATCAAAGATCTGACAGCTTGTGCTCAAAACCAACAATTTATTACATGACATCATATTTTGACAGTGCTCTGGGAAAAGAAAAAGATATCACAAGGATGGAGACATATAAATTGCAGTAAAGTTTGTGTTTCTGTAAGTACCATGACACATCAAATATACAATAACCAAACCAATTGAATTTTTAAAACCTGTTTTGATTATGGGGAGAAGTCATTCATTTAAAAAATGGTTGAATGACTTACTTTTGGAATAGAATACAGTTAAGTAGGTACTACATGTGGCAATTTTTTTCTTTATAAACGTATGTGTAAATATGTATGTATGTAAAATAAAGTTATACTTTTGTAAAATAAATTATTTGAGCTGATATTCTCTTCTTTTTTTTCCTGAAACCCCAAAGAGTTGAGAAAACAAGATGAGTAAGCAAATTGATAAGTCATCACTTTAACTTTAAAAATGTAAGTTAAGGCTACCGGTACAAACCTTTTTTTTTAATGCAAAATAATTTTTTTAAATCTATTCTCCATTCCCAACAAAAATGTCAAATTGTCTGTTGTCTCCCTCATCAGATCAATAGTCATATGTCTTTAAACAAGTTCGGCCCATCACAAGTTAGGGTCACATCACATCTTCCAGTTCTATGCTAAGTATTTTGAAATTCTTCAATGTTTCAAAAAATCCAAGCCCAACAACACATGAAAGCAAATACTGTATTCAAATGAGACATATTAGGAGACCTCCCAAAATATCTCACTCATCCTAACAACAAAAGTATTGAGATTTTGAACAACTCAACAAAAAGGAATATTGAAATAAACAAAAAATGGACAAAGAGCCAACAACAAAAAAACGAATTAAAGACTTTGGAATTCACAAGTGCTTAAGTAAGAGAAAGAACAAAACCATTCTTTCAGTCAAAAATATTTTATGGAATGCTCCAAGGAAATTAAGAGTGGAATGAAATTTTGGTTGAGAAATTGTAAAAGTTATGTATATTATTAATTCTTAGTATTGTTACGTATCAAACAAAAGAGTGACTTGAATGAAAACTGCGTAGACTGCATACTTAATAAAATTCAGAATAAAAACAATAAAAAATGTCAGAAGAGAAAAATAAATGCAAATACAATTAAAACTGTATGCTAAACTTAAAAATAAATTTTGACAAAAAATTAACAAAGGAATGAAATCTATGGCTTTCTTCCCTTGTAGCAAAATCAAAATTCAAATATTGCACATGACAGGAATGCTGGGGTAGATTTAATATATCTGAACTTAAGTATAGGAAAACAGAAAATGACAAAATATAAATGCAACTACTCTCATGACAATACAACAAATCGTAATAATATGCATCAAAATATGAGATTTCAGTAACTTTTGCTAAAGTGCAGACTTATTGAATCAATACTAATCATAGATTTTAAAATTTGACCTAAAAAAAGGTGGTTATAATAAAACAGTCCAAATTAGTCTTGAAAAGTTCTTATGGCAAAAATGTATTGCTCAATTTTTAAAGGACTCTTTCTAGTGGAACACTATAAAAATAGAGCATAGTTCCTATTACAAACATAAAAGGAGCCATGATCATTATTCTAGATTAAATGTGGACCCATATCAAAGATTCAAAACCAGATTTGTTTAAACTTTAGCCATTGTCATTTAAAAATCTCAACATCAAATCTTTGTATTTTTAATCAATATGATATGTAGATCTTATTTCAAAATTGAATAAAGCCAAATGGGTTATCAATAGCAAACAACAACAATCAAATGTCCAACAACAAAAAGAATAAAGATAAAATACTATCTCATATTGCTGTTGTAGCATACAGCATAATTCAAAATACTTTACAGCAAATCACCAAAAGTAGGCTACATCTTATGCAAAGTTAAAGTATCACATATACGGAACTTCAAGAATATTATAAAACAAAAATTACAGAGGACAATTCAAATTGTGTGATTTTTTAAATCATTTTTCCCTTCCACTCCAACCTCTGAGTAGGATTGATTTAACTACATACTTCAAGATGGCAGTAAAAAAATTAATCCTCAAAAAAAAAGGTTGATTTAAATTACTTTTTCATGGCAGTTGTTATCTTAGTCATCAACTCATCATTTTCATGAATTCTTTAAAGTGACACAAAATACCCAGGCTTGAATTCAGTGCAAAATGGCCAGGGTAAAGTGAATTTAATTAAGTCAAATAAACCATAATTATATTAAGATCAAAAGACAGTAATCCATCACAATATTTATATCTTACAAAGACAAATTCACCGACAACATTTATTGCAAGACTACACATCAATTGTGAAACACAGAGATTTGGTCCGTAATTTTAACAATTTTAAAAAATGGAATTCAAAGCTTGGAGTTTCTTGCTGAATTATATCTTTAATTTCTCCACACACAAAAAAAGAGAAAAAAATTCTCTATATTCTTATTTTTAAAAATAATAAAATAAAAGGAGAAAAGAAAGAAGAAAAAGCTTGGTGAAGACTTTAAAAAGTACAAGTACCTAAGTGGGTACCAATGAGAAAAAATGAAAAAGAAACACCATAGATGGCCAAAAAAAATAAATCATGTATTTGATTGTCTTTTAGTTATATTCTGATGAATGGTCTCTTGTTATGACAAAAAATTGTGACTATCACAACAGAGATTAAGTGAAATTAAATAAGACTAATGTGTCTCATGAAAAACATAAAACTTTTCAAAATATCACCCGCCTAATTAGTTAATGTTAAAAAATGTATATTACTCTACTAAAGTTGTTAACTTTATAAAATGCTTAGCAATCAGTTTATGATTTATAAGAAATAAAGTTAATTTTCATGGCCTTTATAAAGCAATAAATGGATAAAACAATAAAATTGTACGCCAACTTGTAAATTAACCCTTCCCAACATTATTCGGCAAAGCGATGGTGTTTCACTTTGAAAGAGTGATGTTCTTTAATTTTTGATAATAATATGTGCCACTGAGCTTTTTTAACAAAGAAAAAGCTTAAGTCTCAGCATAGACAGCAAAGCTTTTCAAGACTGTTAAAGTTGGAAAGGGTTAATATGTTAAATTATGTCCCTTGAAGTTTTAACCATTAACTTTCTGGGACTCTGGCCAATATTATCCCAACATAAGGGGCATAACGCTGCTTCAATAAAAAAAAAAATCATCTATAAAAAGTCACTGTCTTGTTAATTCCAGATTTGTTGTAAATATAAGGGGAATGATGACAGTTTCATAAAACACTTGGACCAGTAAGCTGGAATAAATCATTCCAGAATGACAAGGGATAGAAGTTGACTCCATTTTTTTCCTTAAGGTTGTCAGGAAGGTTAGTTATTTTTCAGTGACTATTGACTATTACTGTGCGATAGGTCATCACAAGAATTATTTGAAAGAGGGATAAGGGAAATTAATAGTTGAGGGACAAGATTATCATTGTTTAACCTCATTCATTATTATAGACTGAAAACCATATCCTGAGATCATTAGCAATGGCATGAAAAAATATTGAAAACAGGTAATTGAATCCTCAACTTCAACATAATGATCACAAAAAAAATCAATACCTCCCCAAATTGTAACAAATTAAACATAAATGTTCAATGTTTTAAGACCTGCTAATAATCTGTTCTGTTCCGTCTATGTTCTGTAAGAACTAGCTGGTTGTTCATTTGGCGTTTTTGGTGTCGGCCAGGATGACCAACTCAAGCTGTTCTTGTACGGCCCTGGGTAGCATACGCAGCACTGTCCTCATGCTGTCAGAATCCAGCTGTTCCAGGGCAGTCTTGAGCTCATAGTACAGCTGCAGGGTGGACATTTCATGGGCGTAGAAAGACCACTTGTAGCCGGGCTCAAGGTAGGACAGTACAGACAGAAGCAGGTCTCGGTCTTCCATTTGAGTCTAGTAATTCATGAAAAAAAATAATAAAGTAAAGAGAAAAATTGAAACTAAATTCCAAAAAGCTTCAACCAGATAACCATAGAGAGTTTGATATGAACATAAGGTGATTGTGAATGAAAAATTTATAACTCATCATCAGGAAGAAAAAATTGTATTTCTTGTTCAACAGTCATATTTCTTACTACTTAAAAACTCAAGACACCTCACCTTTTCTTGGACTTCACTCCATAGCTCATTGCATACTTGCTCATCTTTGGGATTCTCTTCTTTGTCCTCTGAATCAGGGATCAGTGTGAAGTTAAGGACAGGGGCAGTGTGTAGTTCATCGGCAGTCTCTCCGATTTTCAGAGTGTTCTTGACACGGATGCACTGGAAGGAGTCATGGAAACCTGGGGCCACCGCCTTGATGAAGTAGAAGCCATTTCCCAGAAGACGATAGTAGTCTCCATCCTCCACTGAGCAGAAAAAAAAGGTGCTTTACTTAATAGCCCAATAGCAAATACAACCAAACCTTAACCGCCTCTCTGAAGCAACCTATCAGTCATATCTGTTGAAAGAACACTAATGTATCTCAGATATCTTTTGCAACCTGACCTAATGAAATGCCAGTGAGTAGTTACCCACAGATTTAAAAAGAAAGAAGTCGAAAAAGAAATATCAAGAGCATCAAGGCCAGGAACTATCATGCACACTAAGTTGCAACCCTGTCCATGAAGCAAATACCACTTTTATTATCTACTGATTGAAACAAACTGCTTTATTAAATTGTCAATAATTATTACAAGACAGTGTCACACAAAACAGTAAAAAATGTTCATTTCCTATTCAAAATTGACTTACAAGAGAGGATGTCGTGATCAATGGGGAGCAGAGAGGCCAAATTGGTAACTTTAATCTCTGCATCAGGGATAGGCTCTCCAGTCTTGGACTTGACAAAGCCCTTCACACCTGTATGGACCTTAAGATGGAGCAATAATGGAGTTTTTACATTGTGACTGTCACAGCTATCTTTTCAAGCTATGGATTATGTTTCACTGCACAGTACAGAAAGTAGACTTTAAAATGGTATCTTTGCTTTTTCTGTAACTTTCTTCGTTTATGTTCCGAAGAGATATTTTTTGTACATACAGTAATAAAAATCAGAACCATTTCAACAGCAAAAAATTATACCATAAACTAATTTAAAAATCTGATTTTCTTTTTATTCATGAATTATTATTTTCATTGCATAGAGCAAAAAATAAGCTTTAAAATGGTATCTCTTTGCTTTCCCTGTAACTTTCTTTTTAATATATGAATGATTATTTTCATTAGATAGTGTAGATAATAAGCTTTAAAATGGTATTTTTGTTTTCCCTCTATCTTTATTCATTCATGATACATGGGCATTTTTGTTATAGTCAGTATCATTTTTATTAAATTTTCTTCCTTTTCCTTGTTTAGAGCTTTGAGGGCATATTCGTCACCGAATAAAAAGTTTAATTATTATATGTGCTTAGAGTTCTGAAAAAAATTTGACTCACTCTCTGCATAGATCTGATGAAATAATTGCAATTTCGAGCTAATATGAATAAAGATTATTTTTGTATACCACCTCAAACTTTGGCATTTGACAATAAAACCTGTGAAATTGTGTAAAATGTGCCTACTTTGCGGCTTTGTTTTGGTCTCAATTTGGATGTCATGATTATGACTTTATTTGATTTCTCTAAAAACAATGTGAAATTTATTAAATTAGCAATATTTCATTTTTCTTTGCATAATTTACTCTCTTTGTGGCAGCTTAAAATGTGCCCAGCAGCACGTGTTCCCGACATGCCGCAAAATTCAAAATTTAAAAAATTAACAAAAAATTAATTTATGAACCGATTTAAAAATTTAAGTGCTTTTTTCATGATTTCGTGAGAAGAATCCAGCTGTTTTAATTTCAAAGAGTTATTAAAAATATAAAAATAACGATTTCCACACCTAGTTTAATTGATTACATTAGTCTATTATTTACCACCAACTGTTGCAAAGCTCACCTGTAGCATGTAGTTGAACAATGCACCAACATTGTCCACCCAGTACTGCTCCAGCTCAGAAGCTGGGGGGAATTTGTCACAGCCAAGCTCTAAGGTGATTTCAAAGCAGTTTGTGTTCAAGTAGTTGTAGTCTTGCATACCTGGAAAGCAATGGGTTCTCACAAATTAACACACAACATCGTCTCTCTGATCAGAGGGAGAAAGGACATCTCACCTGGAAATTGTTCTTAACTGTTAAGTAACACACTTGATCTAAAAGAAAATAATATCACTCTTCTACTTTATTATTCCTGTGAGCTTATGAGGCTTGAATAAAACTGTGCCCGGCCCTTACTATAAAATAGATGTCGCTATGAGTAGCAACCACAGGTAATAGTCACAATTGGGTGAGGATATAAGAAAACTTCATTCAATCATTCATAAAAAACATTATTTTAGATCCAATCAGGCTTTAATCTTCTCTAATCACATGCTTGCCACAGCTAGTTTTGATATTTACATAATATATCTATCCCAAAGTCTCAGGAATCTGAGAAATATGACACACAATCTCATCTGTCGAGTACATGATATCCATCTGTTTAGAACTGAGTATTTTACTACTTTTGAAAGAAAAGGAAAAATGGGACACACATCATAACGTATAATCCAAAACCCTTAATCGGAAACAAAAATTAATCAAAAATAATTTTATTTCCCCGGATACTTTCCTAATAATATGAAAACAACCCTAAATTCGAAAGAATTCAGAATCCTTGAAGGCAATTTTTCCCCCATTCA
>JAUEKZ010231252.1:8169-21190 GCA_031471865.1 Melibe leonina
ATGAAACAGATTGTTTGGCTTTTGCTGCCATCTTATTTGGGTTCTTTTATGGCTGTGAGTGATGAGAGAATCTAAATTTGTTGTCTTTTGTATGGTTTTATTAGGAAATTGAGACCAACCTGCAAGAGGTTGTATTTGACCATCTTCATGCTATTGCTTACCAAGGCACTGCTCTGGGGCAAACTATTTTGGGACCCTCTGAAAACATCAAGTGAGGCATAGATACTGCTCCTTTTTATCTACTTTTATTCTTTAACAATATTATTGCTATCCGAACTTTCCTAATTGAATTGCTATGCCTGGGGTGTCTCAGACCTTCAGATTAAACAAAATCTTTGCCAAAAATGAAATGAAAAATTGTAATTTTATCATTCTAGATGAAATATTAACAATTTTATGCCCAAAATTATATTCCTACAGCAATAGGGTCAAAAACAATATTTTCTATGCCTTTGAGTTGTAATGCACTATGCATCATTTTATTTTAGCTTTCTTTTTTTGTTCATGTCATTATACTTATATATCTCTATTGTGATTGATTTTAATGTTCTGTGTGATGTGATCTTTTCTATGTCAGATGGTTATTGGTAATTATTTGTTTGCCCGTTCCGTTCTTTTATAGATCAATCTCTCGTAATGACTTGGTGCAGTATATCAACACTCATTACAAAGGACCCCGTATTGTTTTAGCTGCTGCCGGAGGTAAGACTTGAAGGACATGTTATGAAATATGGCATGATGTTCATATAAAGGGAAGTCATTATGTTTGATGAAGCAACTGTAAAAGTAACTTGAGTAGTCAGGAAATCATAATATTTATTGTTCTATCCATTGTTAAGAAACAATACAAAGCCATCTTATGTCAAGGCAATTAAAAAACAATAATCAATGAAGAATTTCTTTTAGATATGACAGGTCAGACTTATTTATACAAAGTTCATGGGTATCAGACTGTCAGATCTTTTTTTCGGTAATCCGGTAAAATAAATGTTGGAGCTCTATACTTGCGGGCAGAATGAACTCTGACATCCATCTTTGAACCACCATACGGTTCAGGGTAACAGGACAATGCATACCTGGAGCCAAATGGGCTGCAGGTTATTGTCAGATCCACCCACTTGCACCCATGAATAGTTTATGTTAACATTTTTGAAAACCATTGTCAGTTGACATCATTTCGTATATTTTTTCTTTGTAAATCTACTATTCAGGTGTCAACCATGAGGAGCTGTGTCAGCTGGCAGAGGGTCACTTTGGCAAGATGACCGCTGGTTATGATGGTGAAATCCCTGTACTACCCGAATGTCGATTCACTGGTAGTGAGGTGAGATTTTTGCTAGTGTTTTTTAGTCTAAATTCAGTTTAGTTTAATGAATCCCCTTGAGTAGCTCATGTGTTTATTGCAAGTGCACATGACTCTGCTGTCAATTTTTTTTTTTACTAAATTAAATTGTCTTTCCTTTTAGAAGGCTATAGATCATGATCGTCTAATTTTTTTTTTCGAATATCATTCCTATTGCTGAAGATTTTGGGGGATAGGGATTTGAACCATCTGCCTTAGAAAAATATTTGTTATTCCACAAAATCACTCAAACTACTGGAGTGGAGTGAATGTCTCAGGATGGCAAGCGATATTATCCAGCTAAGTAATCGAACACACTAGATCTTTAATTGCCTAAAATATTCACTTTTGTAGATCTACATAGACTAGGCATAGTTCAACAGCTATTACTACCATGGTAGACATTTATTCATTTATAAGAACTATTAAATAGGTCAGTTGTAACGAAAAAATCAATATATTTATAATAATCCTATTTAGAAATAACAGTCTTATCGGCAGAAGCTATTTTCAAAGACTAAAAATGGGGGTCACAAAATTCCTCAAATTTTAATGCCAAGTTGTTCGAGTGAAGATAAATCTTTAAGATTTAAGGAAAACCACTTAGGAATTGCTTTATCCTCATAGTGTTGTTGTTTTTTTCATCCTGCCTTTTTGTACGGTATTCTATGATTTTGACTTGGGTCAAAGTCAGCAATGGGAATGCATATCAGAAGTTTCGACTTGCTAAAATTTAGCATGTTATGGTTTTCAGATCTCAAGATCTTTAAGATCCAACTTAGACTCATTTAGTTTGTATTCTGTTGCATTTAAATTTAAAAGAAAAATGTTTAATCTTTTTTCGGCTTTTAACAGTTTTCTAATTTTTGATGTCATAGAAAGATGAAAGATCATGGGATACATCTGTTTGCTTCTATCTGTTTCTCTAGCTTCGTGTCCGTGACGACTTGATGCCTCTGGCCCATGTTGCTATTGCTGTGGAGGGCTGTGGCTGGACCAACCCTGACAATCTGGCACTCATGGTGGCCAACACAATAATTGGCTCGTGGGACCGTTCACACGGAGGGGGAGCCAATCTGGCTAGTGAACTAGCCCAGAATTCCATTCAGTACAACCTGGCACACTCCTTCCAGTCCTTCAACACATGCTACTCTGACACTGGACTATGGTATTACAGCCTTTTGACAAACTTTGTTGTTTTTTTTAAACTTATGGTGGTTTTTGTTTTTTTTTCTCTTTTTTTACAGATTTTTTTTCCCTTTTCTATTCTGCAAATTCATTATCATGCTAATTTTGAAACTCAATGTTATGCTGTCCCATTGCTGACTTCAACTTAAGTCAAAATAAAAATATACTGTACTAAATGGCTGAATACAAAAAGTTAAAAGAATTCCTGAGTGGTCTCCCTTGATGTAGAAAACTTTCATCTGTTTACAAACTTAACTACTCCGAAATTTATGGGTTTTGTTCTTATTTCTTTCCAGGGGCATTTATTTTGTTAGTGACCGAATGGCAATTGACGACATGGTCTTCAATGTTCAGCAAGAGTGGTAAGATTTTCTGGCAAATCATAAACTGTGTTCCTTTCATTTCAATTTCATAGAAGATAACTAATAGCCAATCAACATTGAAATATTTAAAACATTTCTTAACTTATATATGTGTAATGGTAATTCGAAAATGCAGTGCTGCATTCTTCATTAGTGTTAGAGTTCCCACAACTTCATTTTGTTGGGAAAAAATGCTAGAGCTTTTTTTATACTAATTACGAGATAAGAGTTGTATTTTTAGATATATTTAGAATCACCTCTCATGATGTAAAAAAAAAATGAAAAAGAAAGTAGCTAGACTTGATCTAAGGGAGTTGAATTGTCAGATATTTATTTGTTTATCTTATAACCGTAATTATATGTCAATCTCAGATAAGTCATCTCTTTCTCCTAATTTCAGGATGCGCCTTTGTGGGGGAGTTCGTGATGCAGAAGTAGAAAGAGCTAAAAATCTTTTGATGACCAACATGCTCTTGCAATTGGATGGATCAACACCGATTTGTGAGGATATTGGAAGGTAGGTTGTGTATTATGAAGAGTTGTAGTCTGTCTCTATTCATTTGTTTGGTGTGGATGTAAGGGAGTTAAGCTTTGTTAAAAAAACAACACACTATGCCACACTTGCTCATTAATGTTCAAGATACCCTTTTTAAGAGGGTTAGCTTTATTAGATGGTTTGATGTATTTGCAAGTGAAATGAAATTTTAATTCTTTCATCAAAGGACTATTATTCTTTTTAAATTTTGTATCAATTCTGATGATATTCCTTAGCAAAAGGCATCAATTAAAAAATACTCACTGAGTTAACCGTTTAGCATTGTTGATTCCTGCAATCGCTGATTTTGGCTTCCCTGGTGTGAAACTTATTGGCGAGATTCTAATTGTACAAAAGAATACAAGCGTGGTGACTCTCATAGAAAAACCAGCTTTCTACTGGATTCTTTTCTTTCTTTTTTTTTGTCCATGCGATCCAGTCATTTCAGGATTTTTTTGTTGTTGTTATGTGTAGTCTTGCATAACTGTGTGATTTGGTTTTGAAGTAGGGGGTGTAGGGTTGGTGGCGAACTTATTCGTACATACATAGAAACAGACATGTCGATTTTGTTTTGAGTTTCCTTTCCATATTGTTTTTTTTTTCCTCAGTTTTCCTTCACCAAGGAATATCGTTTAGAACAGGAGCTCCCTCTGAAGGGGAAGGGCTATCTAGTTTATCATGGTAGATTTAATTTTGAGTTCCAGGGAGGGAAAGCGCACTCAATGAACATTATATCATTATTTTTATTATTGTTATCTTTGCAGGCAAATGCTGTGCTATGGCAGACGCATTCCCATTGATGAGCTTGAGCTGAGGTTGAAGGTCAGTAGAACTGGTGTTGTTGTCTGTCATTTTTGTTTTTCTTTTTTTTAAATGTATATTAGGGTTGATGAAATATGAGTTGCCTGATCATAAAGGAATAAAGTTATACACCTGAAATTTTATACATATTTTGTTTTTTAAGGAGGTCTCCATTTAAAGTGTCACCCTTGCCTATCCTCCCTTTTGAAAGTTCAGGTCCTTGAGAGTACACCCACTCTGTTAAGCCTCATATTATGCTTCAACCGCACTAGAAAAATCTGCTTTATTAGCTAATTATATATATTTCTTTAAGTCCCTTTTCCATCCAAGAAACAAGGAAAAGTCAGTCAGAACTAGATGAGGTGAATATGTAGCATAAGTATGATTTTATAAACCAAGTCTGCAATGGTCCCAAAGCTTGAACAAAGCTGTTCATGAGCTTATTTTGTAATGGACAAGATCAAAATAATCAGTACAATATGTGGAGAATTACTGTTGTGAATTTTATCAGCAGTGCTCTCTTGTCGTTTTGAAATTTTATTTGTTGAGAAAGATGTGCAGTGTTGATTTGTTTCTTTTTTTCCTTGGGACAATTTTAACGATTTCCATGCTTTTCTTATTCCCTACCCCAAACAGGCTGTGAATGCAGAGACTGTGAAGGAAGTGTGTATGAAGTACATCTATGACAAATGCCCTGCTGTGGTTGGCATTGGTAAGCTTGCTTTGTATTATCTACTCTTCTTACATTCATATCAGGCTTTGTTTTTTCCACTGGGGTTATTGCAACTATTCTTTGCAAATGTGCAATTTAAAGGATTGACTTGAGACTGATTTCAAGTGAATTCCAGTGTAACATGTATTTCTTATCCTTACTGAGACTAAGACTGAGACCAAGACATTTGAACAAGGAATATGTGAAATGAGGAATGCTTGTGTAGACAGTATCTGAAATCTTAACTCTCAACCCAAACAAATATTCAGTTTCCATGCTGTGATGCTAGTTTCAAGCATATTTTGAGAAAAGCCGTATTTACACTACAGCTTTCATACATTACATACTAAAAATTAACATCTTGGTTTTATATTTGTGTGAGACTTCCAAACCATCAAACATTTTTTTTTTCAAAGTTCTACTAGGCTCCAAACTGGTTTGAAACAATATTCTTATTATTTCCAATTTCAGAATCTGTCTCAATTCATTTATAAATGTGGTCAGAGTAGAAACATCCACTCTTTAATGTGTCCTGTTTTGAAAGTACTAATGATTAATCTCTTGTTGAACAAGTCCTCCTTCAACATTCGAAAGTGGCAGGAAAAATGTACAACTGTTACTTATTTGCTTCATGAAGCGGCAAAGTGCTAGGCTGACACTGACATGGTTTTCTATGCCTTTAATGCCAAATGCTACTTCAGACTAAAACCTTCCAAGTCAATAACAGTTTTTGTCATGTTTTTTCAAATTGTTTGAGTGTTCTAAAAAAATAAGTTGAGAACTCTTTTTCCATACTTGTCTAAATTAACTTAACTCATCTCCATTCACAGGCCCAATTGAAGCTTTGACTGACTACAACAGATTACGATCAGGAATGTACTGGCTTAGGACATAAATTCTTTCTTCATGGTTAGGTTTTTGGGATGTTTCTTAACATGAATGATTTCTGAGTGCATGTTATTGCCACTTTTTTTTTTTTCAAGAGAGGAGCCACAGTGTGTATAAAGATTTGTTAGAGCAGTTGTGTGTGTGTTTTGTTTTTTACTTAGTGGGAAGGAGAAGGGCAGGTAGCTGTTTTAACTGCTCTGCTAATCTCTGCAACAAAAATAGTACATATGGAGTGTACAAAATATTTATTGTGTATTTCGTAGGTTTTAAAAGTAGTAAGACAATTTATTTGATGACTTACTTGAATGACTGAGACATTTTCAGTGGCTTGATAAACAATAAAACGTTTGTATATAAAATTGATGGGTTGGGGTTTTTTATTTTGTTTGGCATCATCTCTGTCCTATCTAATAAATCTTTATTGTCCTCAAAAAGTGGCAATTTTTCATTTGTTTACACATCAATGTTTATCAACCCATTTACACATGTATTAAATAGGGATACGATACATTACAAATATTGACAAACTACCACACACGTATACCCATCACCATCCACGCAGCATCTTTATCATACCCTCTTCTTCGTGCCCTCCTACCTTAGTCATTGCTATATTATGTTTATTAGCGATCCTTCACTTTCGACGTCAGTTCTAGTATTATCAACATCCATTATTCTCTCTTTAAGATTGATCTGTCAAAAGTATATTGATATTAAGTATTTGGTGTGGGCGGTTGGCGGGCGCCTCTGGTGGGCACTATTTCTGTTTCTTATCTTTTGGCTTTATCTATCATCTTACTTTTTCCAGCACTCTCTCCAGTGCTCCCTTAACAAGCATACACACATAACTGATTGGTATCTGTTTGCTCAGTCTTGGTCCCTACAGACTTATGGTCATCACCCATATTTTGCACAATGGTACCTAACTACAGGGTCACTCGTTATCTAGAAGGACTGAGTACACAAAGGGCCGTAGAATATCATGGGTTTCCCTGGACCATAAAAGTGCATAATGTAGGTGGTAGCCATCATCTGTTTCTGGGTCCTGCTTTGTGATTGTGGGAGGTGATGTTTTTTTTCTCTGTAAATCATCTCCGTTAACTTTTTTCAGAGATGATATTTTTTTTCCTTTTCAATCAGCTCTGTGAAACGTCCCTGGCAGGGTCAAAGTCTGGCTATTCTTTTAACTTGCCTATCATCTTACTTGCCCCTGGGCGCTTATATGACCATATCAGTTGCAAGCGCCCTAAAACTCCCAAAAGCAAACAAACAAAAGACTTATGGTCATCCTTCATGTTTTACTCTGTGGTACCAAACTGTAGGGTCACTTGCTATCTAGAAGGACAGTACTTTTGTACGCAAAGGGTGGTCGAATATCTTGGGTCTCCCTTGACCATAGACATCTCTTTGTCACCCTTTTTTGAGAGACATCCCCTCCCAAAATCTCAAAGCAGGACACAAACAGATGATGGCTACTACCCATTTCATGCACTATCGTTGTCCAGGGAGACCCAGGATATTCTACCGCCTTTTGTGTACAATAGTACTCAGTCCTTCTAGATTTAATAGTACTTAATGTAAAGTTGAAAAAATGTGGAGGCTTATTATAAAGCGATGTTATCCACCAATTGTTCTCATCGCGCTTTACTGTGTTACAAGTTACACGTTTTACTTTTCCCGGCCAACAGCAAACATTAAAATACATAGGACAAGACAAGCGCCTGTTAGGCGTGTTACAATTTTTTCGTGGGACAAATACACTGCTGTACCTATTTTACTGCTGGGTCGACAGTGGGGTTTTCTGGTCCCGGAAAAAAAATTCACCTCTTAGGGGATTGAACCCAGGACCTTCAGCACAACAGTCTGATGCTCTACCAACTGAGCTATTGCGCCCCCATATGGGGGGGGGGGCACATACTGGTTGTGGCCATCGTCTGTGCGTCCTGCTTTGTGATTGTGAGAGGTATAAATCACCTCTTTGTCACCTTTGTTAAAAGATGAAATTTTCCTCCTTGTGAATCATCTCTGTGAAAGTGAAACGTCCCTGACAGGGTCAAAGTCTGGCTATTCCCTTAACTAGCCTGTCACTGTCAGCTTACTAAACCCTGGGCGCTTATATGACCATAGCAATTGCAAGCGCCCTAAAACTAAAACTCTAAATAAACAAGCAATAAGATCGGCCAATTGGCTGCCTGGTACTGGTAGCCCGTTACCGTTACATGAGTGAGTGTTCTGGCCTTCGCGAAAAAACCCAAAAAAAACCCAAGAAACTCCCGCCTTCGATTCCATTTCCCTTGAAATGTAGAGTAATGTGTCTTCTTGCCGACTGGGCACGCGGATGGTCCTTACCCATACACGTGCTTGCTTCTAACATTAACAACCTACGTCCTCTAACTGCGGAAGGACCCGCAGACATTAAATTATGTATCTATCTCTATGCTATGTGACTCCAGTCTCGCTATACTATTTATGAAGAAATTACCAATGACGAAAAACTTAAAATGACGGGTTCGCTTCCGACGCATGAAAACGCATGAATATTTCTGACGTACCTACCAGGAGGTTTGGGCCGAGCTTCACACACACACTCTCTACTAAGAAAGCCAATCAATGTTTATCAACGGTATTTTTTAATAAACATAGTACCAAATGGTTTGTTTATCATCAATGGCATATTTTCTTAATCAAGGGTTCAATTGAATAATTACGAAATTTCTGAATTGTTCCAGAGTGATATTTCTTGGCTGTTATTTTCAAATTGGAGGTCTAGTAAAAAAAATTCAGGCTTTTGGCGTATGTCAGTTCATTAAAATATGATTTATCTGGGATAAGAACCGGCAAATCTTGAAGATTTTGGAGTCCTTAACATTAACATTGAAAGAGTTGATAATCACTGGACGCTGATATGACCTTAGCAGTTGAAAACGCCCTAAAACTTGCAATAAACAAACAAACAAGAGACTGAGACACACACTTTCCATGGTCACGTTTTACTTTGCCTCTTTGTTCGCTGCTCATTATAATTCGATGAGAAGTTTCACTTAACTCGTCGGGATGGGAGGGGGGGGGGAACTGATTGTATGCTATACTATAATTCCTAATGGCTAATGGCACCACCGGTCATTGTGCTTGCCATTTCATGTGTATCATTATCGTGTTCTTCAGTGGAATGTGTATGTAAATATTCATCGAATGGCGTCTTTCATCGCCCGAACAGTTCTTACAACGGGGAACAATGCAGTCCGAACAATGAAATATTTGATTTAATTGTCCTGTTAAGGGTTTGTACATTGGCCTTACAAATTGTAAATTATTACACCCCCTTTAGTAATGATAAAGAGCGGTTGCTAGGTGCATTGATAGGCCTATCGTGACGTTGACAGTGACGACATAATTTGACGCGCAAGAATACAATCAAATGGTTTGTCAAATAATGGCATATTTCTTAAATTAAGGATTCAATTAAATGTTTCCACAGTTTCTGAAAATTTTCCAGAGGAATCTTTGCTGACTGTACTGTAATTTTTTTAATGGGGAGGTAATAAAATAATGTTTAAACTTGTATTGGTTTTCGGCACTCGTTCTTGATGATAGCACTCCTAAAGTCGTGCTATGGTACAAGAACTCAATGCCGAAAACCAATACAAGTTCAAAAATTGTATACTATAAACGCTGGATTCGTCTTATTGTTCAGTAATAGTCGCAATCAAATAAATGGCGGTGTATAATGAGCTATTTCTATTATGGCCCAGGCATGTAAGCCTGTATTATATATGAGGCACTATGTAATGGCTTGACGCGTCTCGCATCATAAAATCTTCTGGTTACGAAGGGAAAACGTGATAACGTTCACTAGACATGGCAGTAGTTGGAGGTGGAAGTGGGAAATTTTAGCATTGGATCTCAGTTTCTGAGACAAAGCGTTGGGTGTCTAAGCCATACGTACTTGTGATTTTGTCATCAGCGATATTGTGTGCACACGGCAAGATTACTTTTTACTTAACAATCGTGAGTTTTTTGGGGTGGGTTATTTGTTGACATTTTAACATTTTTTGGAGTGAGTTTCATCTTACCATTGTTTCTTTAATTGACTTCATCCAAGATGGCTATTGCAGTCAAGACCGCTTGGCTGTTGGCAGTAACCGCTATGGCTACCCAAATGGGGGGTTCTCACATAATCGAGTCCGTATTTCATCGGGTGGCCATTGAATACCGCGGTATGTTTTCGGAGAGTGGACATTTTTCCAATGTACCATCCACATTAATATGTGCTAGAGTGTGTACTGGTGAGAAAACCTGCTCAGGCTTTATTTGGGATTCAACCCACAAAATCTGCTCTGTAGGACAGGTAGGCACCGTCATCCAGGCACAATCCAAGCCTGCTTCTGGTCAACCTCTGTTCTTCCAACGGATTTTCAACTGCATGCCGGGGTACGAACTGAATTTTGCGGGGAAGACTCCAATGTGCTTGCAATTCATGAGGATGCAGACATATAGAAACGGTGCTGTGGAGATGTGTGAAAGCATCCACGGATATCTGGCCAGACCGCACACTCAGGAAATGATGGACGTCATTTTCAAATTAAGTATGAAAAACAAGGATGAGATGAGCTGGGATTTTCAATTCGTCTATGTGGATGGGACTGACGAGGCAGAGGAAGGAGTGTTCACCTGGTCCAACGGTCGTCCTTTTACTCATCAGGAAATGCAACTTTTCGACCTTCCCCGTGAACCATCAAAATTTTCGAACGAAGACTACGTAATGCTAGACCTACGCATTAATAAATTACATGACGCTACCAGTAGTGATTTTTATATACCTTGTGTGTGTCAGATGGATGTGTGAAATTAACACAGAATAAAGGTATCACAATGTGAATCAAGGGGGTGACTGTTATCTTTGCACTTGTACAAGAGCAAGCTCTATAAACCATTGGAAGGATGAACTAGTACTTCGTTGTCATTGCACTTCATAGACCTTTCATCTTACCTTTTCCAGCACTCTCTCCAATGCTCCCATACTCATACACATACAGTTGTTCTGCATCTGTTAACTCAGTCTTGGTCATGCTTGTCGTTCTGACAGACTTAGACCC
This sequence comes from Melibe leonina, assembly GCA_031471865.1. Classification (NCBI taxonomy): domain Eukaryota; kingdom Metazoa; phylum Mollusca; class Gastropoda; order Nudibranchia; family Dendronotidae; genus Melibe; species Melibe leonina. The sequence goes on from JAUEKZ010231252.1 coordinate 19,094, forward strand.
CTATGGGCATTCCCCATGTTTTGCACAGTGGTACCTGACAATAGGGTCATTTGCTATCTTGCCTAGAAGGACGGAGTATTTTTGCACACAAAGGGTCTCCCTGGATCATAGTGCGTGATGTAGGTGGTAGCCATCAATTGTTTGTATGTCCTGCTTTGTGATTGTGATAGATGATTTGGTTCTTTTCCTGTGAATCACCTCTTTATATCCTTACTTTTTTAAGAGATCATTTGAGAGAGAGAGAGAGAGAGAGAGAGAGAGAGAGAGAGAGAGAGAGAGAGAGAGAGAGAGAGAGTTAATTGATTTAAATTGCGTGCGTCCTTGAGTGTGTTGTATGTCTTTTAAACATTTTTGATTATAAAGCGCCCCTGAGCACTTTTCGAGTGGAAGGCGACAGCGCTATATAAATGAATAATAATTATTATTATTTTATTAAATTAATGTAGACGTCTACAGCTCGTTGACGGGTGATGGCAATGATAATAGTTTATGATGATATAACCTAGGATCTCATCCGAAATGAGTTAAAATTGAGATAACATGCAGTACAGAAACGAGACTAAGTCAAAGAAAGCAGAAAAATGAAAAGAAAAAAACCCAGAAAGTTTACCAGTGTGTGGTTCGAACCCGGTACCTAGCTACGGCACCCAGCGCCTTGCCGGCAGCACGAGACAGCGATCTAACCCCTTGGTCAAGTGGTTATCTCGTACGTACTGCTGGGTCCCGGGTTCGAACCCCACTCTGGTCAATTTTCTGTTTTTTTCCATTTTTCTGCTTTCTTTGGCTTCGTCTCATAATTTCTACACTGCATATTATCTCAAGTTTGTTTTCAGGCCTTGCTCCCTACCTTACTGTCATTATACGATGTCGCCCAGTCAACTTCGTGTGCCACCGTAATGAACGGATTCACCCTTAGGTGTCTTGATGGCACCGACTAAGACTGCAAGGTTGCAAGGTGTGAACGTGATTCACTCACAGTTCAGTAAGGCTGCTTCAGCTTTTTCCCTTGCCTTGTGCTTAAAAATCGAATCTCATTTCCTCCCTTCACTCCACTCAAGTGTTGACTGGGTAGAATCTATCATCTTTTCATTAATTTAGTTATTCCGATCGGGAAAGAGAGTCATTTACCTACTTACTTACATAAATACTTACTATTTACTTACTTACTTACTTACTAATTTAATGCCAAAAGCCTGAATTTCAGACCACTATGTCCGTCCACGTAAAACTGATTTATCTGGTAAAAGAACAAGCAAATCTTGATGACTTTTATTTATCTTGTTGGATCAAGAAATACTTAGCAGTTAAAGGGTTGCCACCCCTGGGTAGGACGCTGGCCTATCGCAGATTACTTTCCCCAACACAAATTGTGGATTGGTACCCATTTTACACCTGGGTGGGGTGAGGCAATTGGAGTAAATTTCCTTGCCCAAGGAAAAACCGAAGTGCCACTGGTATGAATCGAACCCGGAGCCCCTGGGTTCTGTGCTGCGTCGCTACCAGTTAGGCTACCACAGTGAACTGACATATTATTATGCCAAAAGCCTGAATTTCTAATGTGGCAACATTTAATTTCTCGCCCACACATTCCAAGCCGTGACACTACTTACTAGTCAAGTTGACTGCCTTACACCTCTCACAGGGAGGTCTGATTTTAACCATTTTAATGCCACTGACTCCAAAATCTTGAAAATGTACGTGTTCTTATACCAAATAAATCCGATTTTAGTGAACTGACATAAATATGCCAAAAGCCTGAGAACGGGTTAACCCAAAATGTACATGTAATATGTTCTTATACCAGATAAATCAGATTTCAGTGAATTTCTGGCTTTTGGCATATGTCAGTTCACTAAAATCTGACGTATCTGGTATAAGAACAGGCAAATCTTAAAGATTTTGGTGTCTTTAGCATTGCACGGGTTAGTGCATCTGGTACGACTACGACACTCATGCCAGACGGTTGACCTTTACTTTCGATTTCAAATCATGGTGTACGGTATCCATGGTTACAACAACCGCCGATGAATCCTGTTTTATTGGCATCCTCATTGCTGGCCACACTCCCACGAGCTATGCTGCCTCTCTTGATGTGAA
>JAUEKZ010231362.1:5000-20878 GCA_031471865.1 Melibe leonina
GTGAAAGGGTTAATCAATTGTCTACATTTATGTCGTAAAGGGCATGCTCTGGTAAAGTTTTAACCAATCTCGTGCACGTAATCAATAAATGTAGCTCTTTCAGTTTTAGGAAGTCAATCTTCGCCAATATGAAATCGAAGTAACCAGTGATATTTTATCTAAATATACATGCCATTTCTAATCACGACTGCAAAAGTTGCTAACCCTTCAAGCATGATCCATCTGTTGGTTAATGTTAGGGTTTTTCAATGCAGGCAGCAAGCACTGGCAACATTCACGGTTTTATTCGGCATAATATTATTGTACTCATCTTATAAAATAAACCCGAAGAGAGTTAACGACTGGTGGATTTTTTTTTCTTTCAAACTTCATCAAACCAGGTATTCATACAGGTGTTTTTTGTGTGTGCTTCCAGGATAAAGTAGGAAATAAAACAGACGTTAAAAAGCCAGGATTTTTCTGTAGGTATATTCCTCGATGGCGCAATGAGGCACATGTTAAATCCCTGGAACCAACAAGAACCAAACACCGAGGTTCGAAAAGAGATCCTGATTCCGCACTTAGAGGCTATCAAGCATGATTTTATGCTCAGCTGAGAGTCCAAAAGAAGCCCTGAAAATTAATCCTCTCTGTAGGCATACTATTCAGGTCGAAGACATTTTTCGATGACCATTTATCACAGTATCTGTCTAATGACTGCACAGTATGATGACAATTAACATATTTGCGACGGGGCTGTAAAGAACTTTTTCATTCATGATATTATTTTTCGTTTTTTCCAAGTGGGAGACGCTCCTCTTAACCCATTGAATGCGGCTAATTGTTTAAATGTTCATTCAATATATTTCTACATTTGTGGGATTTTTAAATCAATGTTCTGATAAAGGTCCACGCCCAAAACGTCTTGTCTTTGTCCATCTTAGCAATGATTATCACATCGTTGAACACTCCATGCTCATTCTATGAATGAGTTTTAAATCTTGATTGCTGAGTCGAACAAACATTCTATGGCATGGAGAGGCAAATTAACCATAGATATTTCTTTTTTTAATATGCTGATATAAAGCTTCGTACTGAATTTTCTATGATTAGATTCAACCTGTATGAACATTTCACGTGAGGGCTGAATACGTTCACTTCATAATGGCGAGATCACACTTATCACATTCCGTGACCCGTGCCTTTGAAGTGTGGGGACATACATCCATCCATCCATCCATCAATTCATTCATTCATTCATTCATATTTGTTGCTTATCTCTCATTCTCGCCACTTATCTCCAATACCGTCAGAAACATCAGGGCGTGTCTGTGTCTGGCACCAGACTGCCAGAGTCTACAGGTAACACAACACCCACCATTAACGGCGTGTACATGTTTGTGTAAAATAAATGTTTTGTGTCTGTAAATTGTATTTGTTTTTGCTTGTGTAGTGTGTATGTTTTTTGTTTGTTTGTTGTTGTTGTTGTTGTCGTTTTATATAGAGAAAGGGTGTGTTATGGGAGGCTAGGCTAGGTGTAAAAGTATATTCTTTTCTAACACTTTCTATTTATTGTATGATGTTGTTGCTTTTACTTGTTCCAAGTTTACCTGAGGTGAAAATGTGAGTTATTGTCAATGGTACCGAATCATGACGAGTGGTATTTAATTGATAATCATCATTTGATGATATCGTATTAATAATATATTATAGCTGATCAAATTCTCTCAAGATCAGATTCTGGGGTAGAAAAAGCTGGAATGGGGTTGGGGTGAATTTGGCTTGGCAAGGTTGCGCCTGTGGTTGACCGTTTTATGCACCACGGAAACAACAACAACAACAACAACAACAACAACTACAATAAAAACAACAAAAAGAAAAAGAAAGAAAAACGACAACATAAACCAACTCATTTCAAGCATCGTCAATGGTGGATACAAACTGAATGGGTGATAGAATGGGCATGATCACCACTTTGACCTAGCAGGGGGTATAGGCTGACAGGCAGTGTTGATGAGGAAAAAAAGCCAAAGAAAATAGAAAGCACCCGGGACCTGCCACGGCACCCAACGGCTGGCCCTAAGTCTCAGTGCCTTGTCCGAAGTCCATTCTGTCACAGGAACTCATAGCCTACATAACATCTAAGAATCTAACCAGGGACCTCAGCTGTCTCTCTTCGGGTGAATGAATTGGATGCAAATGTTATGATTTACCGGTTTACTATCTTTAGTACAAATTAATGTGATGAAGAGTAAAATTTTATAGAATGGTTTCATAGAATGATTAGTTGCTGTAAATTTCCCTTTAGAAAGATTTGTCGATGCAGATCGCCTTTTGAAGTGAAAATATGGGCGAATTAAATGAGTTACACATCTTTCTACTCACTTAAGAAGATGAATTGGAAGGAAGGAAAGCCTTATATTATCTATCAATAATTCAAATCATAAAACGTAAGGTAAAAGCGAGTTTAGTGCTAATGCGAAGAGCTTGTTGATTCTCCTCTTCTGAAGAGTTCTAGTTCAAAATCGAAAGGTAAACAATCTTACTTTCCGCCTCAAGCCTCGAACAACATGCGGTATATGAAATCTTAAAATAGTGAAGCTAATCGAAGTAACAGCGGAAAGTTAACTAAGCAAATCTGGCCTCAAAATCGTATATAATGAAAGTGGGAGCTCCGGGGAGATAAAATAAAATACACACTCTGATTCATCTCAATGGCTCAAGGTGAACCTCTGTTTTATGTATTGACTCCGATGGGAATTGAAACCTCTTGAATCGAAGTCTTTTTAAATATCTATCTATCCACCTATCTATCTATCTATCTATCTATCTATCTATCTATCTATCTATCTATCTATCTATCTATCTATCTGTCTATCTATCTATCTATATTTTCCCATCTATCTATCTATCTATCTATCTATCTCTCTCTCTATCTATATATCTATGTATCTATCTATCTATCTATCTATGTATCTATCTATCTATCTATATATATATATATGTATCTATCTATCTATGTATCTATGTATCTATCTATCTATCTATGTATCTATCTATGTATGTATGTATCTATGTATCTATCTATCTATGTATGTATCTATCTATCTATCTATCTATCTATCTATCTTTCTATGTATCTATGTATCTATCTATCTATCTATCTATCTATCTATCTATATATGTATCTATGTATCTATCTATCTATGTATGTATGTATCTATCTATCTATCTATATATATGTATCTATCTATCTATCTATCTATCTCAACTATCTGTCTTTCTGTCTGTCTATCTATAGATCTATCTGTCTGTCTGTCTGTCTATCTATAGATCTATCTGCCAAACAAATGCGAGATAACAAGAAACTCTACAACCAAATTACATATCATATTTACTATTAATATAAAATGAGCCATAAACAACATTTTATTGCTGTGAAGACAATCCGTTGAATGATGTATGTAAACTTTGAGGCCCTGTCGATAAAGTATGAACAATAATCAGTAATTGATATGGAGACCCATTAATTATTGACCAAAACTGAACAGATTTGACCAATTAAATTACAATACCGATCTGGGTTTCGTCATGAGAATATCGCATTGAATCAATAAGGCTCAAGATAAATTTCGATTTTTGAATAATACGACGAGCATAATCTATGCTTATCATCGCCATTTATCTACCCCTGACCGAAATGAACGGTTGTACCTCAAGACGTCAAGTTCAAAGTCTTCGTGTAAGCAGCGCTTCATACCTGCTGACACCGACAGAATATTTCAACGAATGAACGGAACACTGAAAACTCAGTGAAAACTGATTAACTCAATTTCGCACCAATGATTTGCACCTTTGTCACCTTTAACCTTTATTTAGTGCAGAGGGTATGTTAGTGATTTACACTGCACTTGGCTTTTTGTGAATGACATCACAATGCCGACCCGTTAGCAGTTGCTCACCGAAAGACCACCAAATACCACACCATAATGTATGGATTTCTTGAAATAATGACTATCATTTGAAAGAGCTAAAATTTGAAGACTATCGGATATTTCCAACTATTTCATTCAAGAAACGTTATCTAGTGACATTGGTATAATGATTTGTTGTATCCATCCATCGATCCATCAATCCGTCTGTCCATCCATCCATTCATCTATCTATCTATTTGTCTGTCTGTCTGTCTGTCTATCTTTCGAGATCTACCTATTTATCTATCTGTACCTGCTTACCTTTCGACCAGTCTGTACCGCAAATCTGTTTTTCTATATTTCCTTGTTGTCCCTGGCCTTTAAGTGAGTTCATCCTTTATTTCATCCACGTAATCTATCCCGTGCGTCTTCTAATCAGAGCCGTCGCCATCACCATCTCTCCATCCCTCCTCCCTACTGCCGTAACATTGATAATGAACGCCTTTCTCACCCCGTCCACTCACCTTTATGGAGGTGCCACACAGGTACAGAGTACAGGTAAGTCAAGAAATGCCCCTGGTAGAGATTATCAATATTGCCGAGTCTTTCCAAGACTAATCAGGCAACACAAAGAAAGCGCAAGGAGATAAATAAACCTTGGAGTAAGGGCCCGTAAGATTGTGTGTATGTGTGTACTCTAGACCTTTGATTATTATTTCGTATAATTGAACACATCAAATTTCAATTTTAGATAGAGATGCCCTGCATTGCAAAGTTAGGAGAGGAAATAGCCTAAAAGATATACGACCTCTTTGCAGATTTGGCCAATTTAGTCTACATTTTGCCGAGGGGAGTGAGACAGTGGAGATTGGTAAATGATTCGTTGGATTGGATTGTGTTTTTTTCCCCTACATTTTGTATGAAATTTATTTGTTGATAAAATAGAATTTGATAAAATCTGAAATAGTGTGCTTCTTAGCCACAAAGAATTCTAAGGAGGGATTTTAGAGCAACTTCTTAACATTCTTTTAATCTGAATTTATCATTTATTTTCGTTGCTGTTCTAAAACTTGAGGCAGGAGTTGCTACGGAAATCACAAGATAAGAAAAGAAATAAGGAAACGAAAATGCTACTCAACTCCCTTCCCTCTTTTTTATATATTTTTTATTTTTCATTTTTTACATCCCCGACATGCCCTCGCTCCAGAATCAAAACAGCCAGACGTGTATATGGCTCTCACTGCTGTTGAGCTTTTTTAACGTACTGGTGTTTGCTCTCAAAATAAGATGCCTTACATACAGCAGTCATGGCCTTGGTGTTCTGTGGCTCTTGTGGGGTGTCGCTGCTAACTGACTGTTAACCCTGTCAATGCTAAAAACACCAAAATCTTCAAGATGTGCAAGTTCTTATACCAGACAAATCAGATTTCATTGAACTGACATATGCCAAAAGCCTGAATTTCAGGACGTTGGCATATGTTAGCTCACTGAAATCTGGTTTATCTGGTATAGAATTTAGAATACGTACATTTCCATGATTTTGCATATTTCAATTGGGCTTGAATCCGACCTCGCTGTGAAAGGGTTAACTTCCTTGAAGCCTGCACATTTATAAAGAACGATAACATTATGCTGTACTTAGGAGAGACAAAGGCCGTAGAACTTGAGAAGAGAACCTTTTAGACGGATTAAGTAGTGTCTGATTGAAAGAAAGAGAGAAAATTAAAAAAAGAAAGAAAGAATACACTTATGGTAATATAATACAACGCATTCAAAGATGAAGTTGCATCACTGCATTCAGACTATAAAACAAGATAAGAATGAGGTTTAGTTTTACTGTTTCCCCAAAACATCTATCTTCATAAGTCTGAAGCGTTTGATCTTGACGTTTATAGTGAAAGACAAGATAGCAAGATACAAACACATCCATTTTAAAGAATAGAAAAAAAACCCAACCAAACAAACAAGTGAAAAATAATAATGATAAATATGATGAAATCCCTTACCCTTTTCTACCAGGTCCAGGTAATTTCCTGCATACCATTTATCATTCTTTCCTCGTAACACTGGTATTTATCTATGCTTTAATAATGAATCATTATCACAGTGCAATTAATTGGTTTGATATGAGCATTATGAGATACAGTGCATTGTCTGCTGAGAGAAATTGCAGTGATTAACCTTTTCACTTGTAGGGTTATTTCTCAAACTTCTAACTAGCTACATCAAATTCTTCAAAATGTGCCTGTTCTTATACTTGATAAATAGATTTCAATGGACAGACATGTGCCAAAAAGACTGAATTTCAGGCGTTTGGCATATGAAAGCCCATTGAAATCTTATTTATCTAGTATGAGAACATGTGAAACTTGAACTTTTTGTATATTCTGTTTGGTTAGAATCTGACCTCGCATTGAAAGGGTAAAATCTAGAGGCCAATGACTGTATGCCCGCATGATTTCTATGTGCAGAATCAGTCAAAAGTAACACTGGGTCGCAGATCATTATGACGAAAATATGAGTAAATATTACTAGATTACTAAATATACTAATTCGTTTAGCTTCAAAGAGAGAGAGAGAGAGAGAGAGAGAGAGAGAGAGAGAGAGAGAGAGAGAGGGGGGGGGGCGGGGGGGCGGGCGAGAGAGAGAGATGAATAGGATGATCATCAAATTTGTTGAGATGGATTAAGGTCAAAGACGTAAAATGTAATTGAATGGTCACTACTCGATTCTAGGAAGTGATTGATTAATATGAAGCAAGTTCGAATGCTCACATCTTGACATGGGCCTGCCTGTCATGGTGTGTTTCTTCAAATGTGTTCTTCCAGGCTCTCGGGTTCCCGTGTGTCCGCCGTTCGAAGGTCCTTCCTGTGCTGACACTGTACACGCACACTCCGGGCAGGGGAGCTGGTTGAAAAAATCCACACGACTCGATAAAACTGATATGGCACGGGATGACGCTCTAAACACGCAAAATCTGGCACTGGGGGAGGTGTGCTTCTTATCATCTGTTTCTAAAGGAATTCCAATTGAATTAAGATAAAGACAGTCGCTGGTTACTACAATTTCCTTCCTCTTGAATGCAGACACTGAGACAGGGGAGGGGGGGGTGTCTACACGTAAAATCAGCAAGCCAAAAGGAATTTGTCACGAGAAAATGCGTGGGAGACTAGCTAGCTACTAGGGGAATGGAATGAAATGTCCTCTATTTGTGATATGCTGTCTGAGAATGGAGAGGTTTCGGATTCGGCAACTTCACCCCCCCCCCCCCCCAACACAGAATTGAAAATGATGATTCGAAGCAGCCCAGAATCGCCAGGTTCGATTCCTACTAACTAGACCCTTCTAGTGGTGCTTCGGTTTCTCACCAACCAAGAAAATTTACCTTAGATATTGCCTCACTTCATGGACCTTTTAAGACTCTAACTCTAAAAGGACTTACTTACTTACTTTATATTGCCTCAGTTCACGCGTATGTGCAAATAGGTACCGATTTATGTGTTTACTATTGTTTGAGGAATTCAATCTGAGCAAGACCAACGTCTTGCCCAGAGTGCGGCATTAATCTATAAGCTCAGAAAATCGGACTGAGCGTCGGTTCTACGAGCTACATGGTTCTAAAGGGCTTTTACTTCTTTACCTGGAGTTGTCATGTAGAATCTACGTCATGGTTTTCTCTTCAAGTCAAGCCCCGTTGGCCTCTAGTATGACCGAGTGTTGGCGCCCTGCTTTGAGCGGATTTTTGTTTATTACGGTGCACCTCGCAGGTAACCATTCCATCCCTGATAAGCGGTCCTGTGTGTAAAACGTTGTCCCCGTCAAAGAACAAAACAAAACAACAAACAACAACATTGAACTGCTTTCCGAAAGCTGAAACGATGCTGTCAGTACAATATTTCATAAAAACTTCACCCCCATTTTCCGTTTTGGGGGTTTTCTGAGACAACTTTCGATTTCATCCGGAAGGCCATCCGTCTTAGACATGCTATGGAGTGTAGGCAATGGTGGTGATGGGAAGGAGGAGAAGAGAAGTAAAGAGGAGTAAGAGGGGGGAGCGAAGGAGGAGGAGGAGCGGAGCATAAAGCAGTGCCGCTGCTGCTGGGGAAGGACGATACGCTCATGGAGGATGAGGAGGAAAAGGAAGTGGGGGAGGGAGGGAGAGAGAGAGTAAGAGAGAGAGAGAGAGAGAGAGTAAGAGAGAGAGAGAGAGGGGGGAGAGATGGGGTGGGGGTGGGGGGAGCGAAGAAAGGATATGATTCTGGTGTGGATGATTTTGCTAATATTCAGAAATATATATATTAGAAATTTGTAGTCATTCGTGCTATATTATTGTAATTTGAGATGCAAATGCCTTTATGTTGTGACCAAGTTTTCTGTAACAGCAGATATTGACAGACTATTCCATGTCAATTGCTTGCCTTCTTTCTAAAGCTACGTTTTTTGCGATGATGCTGTTCTTTATCGTCTACCTGTATGATATGCTCGGTGTTGGGGGGCCTGCCTGAAGCGATCAAACATTAATCTAATATGTGTTTGAAGTGTTTTGAACCCTGTGTGAGAAGAATTGTCTGAAGGATAAATCTATTGACGATCATGTCTGTCTCGTCGTGTTTTGCAAAAAAAAAAGGGGGGAAAGAAAATGCTTTGTGGCAGTCATATTCATATTATTACAGAAATGCATAATTTCACCTGAACTTGTGCCTAATTTGAAAAAGACGAAGAAGCGCTTGAGGGTAAAAATGCAAATAAATGAGGGAGAGAGAGATAGAGAGAGATTGAGAGAGAGAGGAGAGAGATGAAGAGCGAGAGATAGATAGATATGGAGAGAGAGGGAGAGAGAAAGAGTGAGTGAGAGAGAGAGAGGGAGAGTGAGAGAGAGAGAGAGCAGAGATAAAAAATGTCCATTCCTTGTTGCTGCCACTGTGATTTTTATTTTCATTTCAATTTGATGTCAACAAGATTCATAATAACAACATCATTTTGTAGCATCCTAAGAACATGTTAGACTATGCTGTGGGAATGCTATGCTATCGAAGACTGAAAGCGTTATGAGTAGCGATAAAATACGAGATAAGAAATGACGAGAGAGTGAAGAAGTAAAGATAATAAGAACAGAGTGAGTAGGTACCTCTGGCGAAAGGGAAAAGGTAATTCCAGTCACTCGGCAGGCAGGTAGGTAGTAGTTGTAGCAGTAGCAGTCAGTTAGCATGAATGCCATCACCGTTCTTGCCTTTTGCAGCTCGCATAGACTTCCCTCAGCTACCAAGTAAGCACATTTATAACTATTATTGCATTGCCATCATGTAAGTCTTCAAACTATTTCTTTGCGAATTCTGGTCTCCCTAAAGTCCTTTTTTTCTCTCTATCGGTTAGATACTACAAGCTTTGTCTACTCTTTTCCGTAAGTAAATTACAAATTAGGTGGAATTATCTACCCGTTTAACCTGTAAGAGAATAATGTATTATCATGCAATAAATGTTTTCACCAATCTTCGACTGAAAAAAACAGCAACATTGTAGTGTAAGATCGTTACTCGTTTCAATTATTCATATAAATACAGAGCGCATAATATGACGTTCGCACCGTCTCTGACGTCATCCCTAACTCTCCCACGCGTCTCTGTCTCGTCCGTCGAGGCACGAAGCGATTTTATCTTTTTTCTGAAATTGTAGTTGGCTGTACGGTCGGTAGACTAGGCGCTGCATCCCCGCGGTGGGAGTTGGGGGAGGAGGGAGAGCGCTGGTAGAATTCTCCGCTCCCGCGCTACTACTCTACACTACACTACTCACGATTCACGACGGGGAGATAATCTGCTCTCGGTCAATGTGAGACAACCCTGCCAAGTTCTTGTGCTGCTTCTACAGACTAAAGAGTGCTACGCCCAATTCCTCCGTGGAAAGGAGGCATGAAACGTCCTGGAATCCTGCCTAGATCACATGACAACACGCTCTTTTCCATTCCACTACCGTGCTGCGTGCCTATGCCGAAAGAGGTATGATATCATTTAGATAGTTCCTAGATAGACAGTAGTAAAAGACTCTTCTTCTTCGGAGTTCCATAAGACAGTGCGATTTCTTGGATTATCTTTAACAGATCTGTGAGGTAAGTAGGAAATATAAAAACATATCACGAAGTCTTCATATTATCCTTGGATCGTAAAAATAGATCAAATGTTGGTCGTTATCATGTTTGTTTTGTTTTTGTTTTGTTGTTGTCTTTATTTAGCAATTAGAAATGTATAGTTCAAAGTGCTCCTCTTTCCTAGCACCGCGTTTAGTCGAATATTTCCCAGGGTTACCATACAGTAACAGAACTTCACGACATAATATTGTCAAAACATTAGTTTAGGGGTTAGAGGTTAGAGGTTACCTAGTGTAAATAAACAACCTCAATCATTCAAGTTATTAAATGGATGGTGACCTTTTTAGACGGGCATAATTCATTGCACTCTAAAGGATGTTTTATTTATGTACAAGCTATTGATGATTGTCAGTCTTCAGTGTATTTGTCGCCTTTTCCGTCTCTTTATACTGTTTCTGTCGTCACCTTCTTATTATGAATGGATCTTCTACGTAAATCTACCCACTGGACCTGTCCTAGCGGTGGGGACAAAAGGGGCAGATTGCCTCTGATAGATTTTTACGGTTTACAGGTTCAAGTATTCGTTTCACCTCTTTATTCCCAGTCAACGGTAATGTCAGTTGGTCTTCAAAAGAAGCATTTACTATGTTAACCCATTTCAGTTTTAACTCAACATCATCATTACATTTTCTAGATTAGTCTTCTTCTGTGTCAAGCCTTCAAGCCTTCGTTTTCTGCGGCAAGTCTATTATTTATGTTCAAACTAGATAGCATCCCGCACTTTATTTGCTTCCGCGAGTCACTGGATGTTAACTCCGTTTACTGTTTGCATCTTTGAGCACACAATGCAATGTGTTCCTCATGTTGCCTGAATAAAGGTCGCCATTTGACCACCAGCAAGCAGCATGGCTAGCATCTACACTCACATCTTTCACTCAAGTCTCTGGCACTGTTACCCCTTCCACTGCGAGCTCTGATTCAATTCTAACCCCACTGAAATATGCAAAATCTTGAAAATGCATGTGTTCTTCCAGATAAACAGATTTCAGTGAACTGACAATTCAGACTTAGGCATAATATGTCAGTTTTCTGAAATCTGATTTATATGGTATAAAAACAGGCAAATCTTGAAGATTGTGCGTACTTAGCATTGAAAGTGTGAAGACTAGACTGTGCTTCAATGGTCAACACACTTACATTTATGTAGCCCTTTTTACCTTACACCAAAGAGTAAACAGTGTGGCCCATGGAAGGAAAAGTCTCCATCCCAGCCAGCACCACTGCCAGCAGGACACCGTCTGAATACGGCCATGACAGCTCACGACCTTCCCAGATCGATATCGCTTTGATGGAAGTGTCTGGTTAGCGAATGCTGTGTACCTTTTATAATTATATTGAAAGCTCAAGGAGTGAAAAATGTCAAAGGATGAAACAAAATAAAACAAAAAAACAATTTTGTACCAAGGCCAACTGCTGTCCAATTTTTAATTGTTAGCTTGGCGTGCTACTATTTCCAGAACCGATCATCAACCTGTAATCTTTTCCTTTTGACAAAGATATTACCAAGACTTTCAATCATTGGTTCTTCTCCTTTGTTTCATGTTTTATCGAACTGGACATTATCAAGAGATGAATACGATAGATGAAGTAAATTTGAACAAATTCATACACCAAAGATATGATTTTAATGTACATAAGGCTCCATAAATAAAAAGTTATCAATGAATAAAATAAAGTATGAGGTAAATATATCTATCTTATTTATTTTTGGCTTATGAACTATGCTAAAATAGTAATATGATAAGTGAATCACAACAAACAAAAACTCTTGATTAGCACAAACAGTTTTTGGTTCGTTACTTTGTCTGCGAGAGGCGAGATTAATGTGTTGAGTTGATGCAATCGTGCATCATCAGATTCTGCTCATCATGTTCCTGTACCGAGCCGGTCGGCTGCTTGCCCATCACCTGGTCCACATGAAGGCCATGGAGATGAAGCCTGTACTATGTGAAGGCCGTGCCAGCCCAGCCAGCAATGACCTAGATATCTGCTCATAAGCCAAGCAATGAACGAGCAAGGAGCGAGGGCCAAATTGCAAGCCCTCGAAATGTGGCGAGTGAAGCGTATATTTTTAAGTGGAGTATCCAGTTCCTTGGGGGGTCTCGGAAGGAAGAATAAAAGGATAGGTAAAAGAAGATCACTTGATGGTTTGATTTTTTAAATTCTGTTAACCCTTTCACCGCGGGGTCTGATTAGAACCAAGCAGATCATGCAAAAACTTCAGAAGTTGTAATTCTTAGAACAGATAATCAGATTTCAGTGGATTCAAAGTCAAGCTTTTGGCATAATATGTCAGTCCACTGAAATCTCAATCTGATTTATCTGGTTTATGAAGAGCAAAATTAGAAGATTTTGCATGTTTCAGTTCGGTTAGAAACAGAGCCCGCGATGAAAGGGTTAATTGAAAATTGAACATAATAACAGGAGGAGACTAAGTGTCATGTCAGGCCAAGAATAGATATTATCATGTAGATTTAGACTGATAGATCGCTAATGGCAAAGAATGTCTTGGTTCTGGCGAATGTTTCCTTCATTAATGAGTAGCAGACGTCCACAGACCACAAGTGTTGGCTGTCCATCCACGAGAGTTGAACGGGCTCGGGGCTGGCTATTAGTTCTACCCTGCTTTATCATTAGTTACACTTTCGCTGCCACGGTTAAGGCTTTCCCTAATGGAAATTGTTAATGAGAAATGGAGAATACTCCGGGAAGCTCAGAATTAAATATTTCCTTTTGATAGATATTGATTAATCAAGTTACCTTTCTTTATAATATGCTAATTCAAAGTTCACAGCAGGGTCTGATTCTAACCAAACGGATATATTATGCAAAATCTTCAAAATTTGCATACCTATATTCTTATTACGGACAAATCAGATTTCAGTGAATTGACATATGATTATGTCAAACCATCAATTCCAGGCAAATCTCGCAGATTTTGAGGTACCTATCTAGTCAGTAGTTTGATTAGAAATCATCTTAACATTTGAAAGGATAAAAACTTAGTATTGCGGAGATATGAACCAACGTTCACTTTACCACAAGTCATCAACAACTATTTTATGAAGCTGGAAGGAATGCGAGGAAAGAGACACATTATGTGTAAAGATCCTGGGATTAAGTTGGAGTTGTTGGGTTAGGAGTTCCCTGACAGTAATTGACATGGTTGTCATCCCCTAGCCTTAGGTTTTAGATCCGATTGGAGTTCGATAGGAAACCCTCCTGTGACACAAAATCGATCCTTTTGTCTTGTGAGCTTGGATTCAAATTGTACTGAATACGAAACTAACTGTGGTCTAAACCTGATGTCTTCAGTGTCCAACTGCAAACTATGACTTTAATTTCCAAGTTTGGAATGAAAAAAAAAAGATGTAGAATACAACTGAAATGGAGGTGAAATGTTATGTCGTGAGAAAACGGAAGAGCAGAGGAGGAACCCATATTAAGCACAGATAATGAGAGAGGAAGTAAATTAGATGCAATTATTAGAGTTGGGGGGAGGGGGTTGGGGGGGGGGTATGGGATGTCATATCTATTTTTGATTTTTAAAATTTACTATGCCTCATCCCATGCATGGAGCATACATGCTTAAATGTACTGATTAAGTGAAGCATGAAATATCCAGGCTATGAAATGATTTAAGTAATTAAAGCTATTGAGACGAAGGAAATATGTTTTGCATAGCTACTCTCAATCTAGACTTGCTCATCATAAAGGATATTGATATGGCGCTAGACCCACAATAGGAAGGTCAGATTCCATAATCGCCATGTTTTTTTCTGTCGTTTCCCCATTCAATACCGTTCTCTGTGGGGTGGAGCATCTAGGTAGGTAGCTGATGGCTGAGTTGGTAAGCTCGCAGTCTCGTGCTTTCGTCCAGGCGATGAGTGCCGTATCAAGCACGGGTTCGATCCCTCTCAGGTCCATATGTTTTTATATTTTTCTGCTTTTTTTTTACTTTGTCTCCTTTCTGCATTGCAAGTTTGACTCATAGCTGAATTCTAGCGAAATGCATAACTCCGATTTTTCAGGGATTTTATTCAACTCTGACAGTAAAAAGTTGGTCTTCAAATTCTCTGTCCTTGGAGAGTGCTTATTAGCGCTATATCCCTTGTATAATTACATTATAATTTGTAAAATCAATTAGCTAGATATACTTTTTTAAATACCTCTAAAAACCTATTCATCCGTTCGTTTCAAACCGTTTTGATTACATTATATAACATGGAAATGGACTCGAAAAATGAATGAATGAGTATGATGTCATTATAAAAATGCAAAATGGTAATTTGTAAAGATTTTTTTACGTCATTTATAATTTCATCGGTGTGCTCTGGATTACAGCAGGAAGCCATTTAATTGCTGTCTGTAAAGATTCTCATTTTAAAAAAATTATCATGCTTCTATATTCTTCTTTCACCCGACACAGGTGCTGTGTTAATAAATGCTGCCCTGAGTATTAAAGAATATTAAAAATCAACAACACCAATTCATGTTAACCCTTTCAATGCTAAGGACATTAGCATCTTTAAGATCTGCCTGTTCTTTTACCAGATAAATCAGATTTCAGTGAACTGACATATGCCAAAAGCCTGAAAATTCAGGCTTTTGGCATTTGTCAGCTCACTGAAATCTTATTAATCTGGTATAAGAACAGGCGCATTTTCAAGATTTTGCATATTTCAGTTGGGGTTAGAATCATACCTTGCTGTGAAAGGGTTAACGGACGGATATGGCAATTACATAAACAAGGTCCGCTGTATCCGCCAGATTTTCCTGGCGTTTACCTTCCTGTCTATCGCCGCTCTTCATAATGAAGCGTCTCAACTTGTTTTTCATTCAACGGACGGAACGCTCTCAACGTGCCATTTATTATTATCATTATTATTACTTATTTCCTATTATTATTATTGTCATTATTATTATTATTTATTTATTTATTCGTTTATTATTATTATTATTACTATTCTCATTATCATTATTGCAGCAAAGACATAGGGATATACGGTGATCTTAACTCTTTCACAGCGGGGTCTGACTCTATCCCAACTAAAAATATGCCATATCTTGAAAATGTACGTGTTTTTATACCAGATAAATAAGATTTCAGTGAACTGAAATTCAAGCCTTTGGCATAGGTCAGTTCATTGAAATCTGATTTATCTGATATAAAGAACATGCACGTTTTGAAGATTTTGGGGTCCTTAGGATTAAAATGAGCTTTCCGTGATGAATACTCTTGTATCCCTTCTTTTCATTATCAATTCAAGTATCAGACTGTCACACAATATTACTGACAACACTTCACTCATTACCTAATATGCTCACACACAATCTCTCACAAAGGTTTGATTTTTTCCCTTCTATTCTCTTTTCCCTTTGATAGAAAGATAACTATTCATCAATTGTTTATTCGTTTCCTTCTATCGAAAAAAAAATGTCACAGAAAGCATTAAGTACAACCCCAACCCCTCTCCTCCCCCATCCTCTTCTTTACATTGCCTACGTGTAGTGTAGTATGAGTATGAGAACGGTACATCTCGTTTTCCATGGTCAATGAATAAATCCATTTCAGAAGGTTTCCATCCGTACACTTGTTGCACAAACAACCACACTCTTATTTTCATCTATCACGTTCATTATCTCACTATTCGACATCGACACTCTCTATCGCACAAATCCTGCTCTCACTCCTAACATCTACTCCGGTCACAGACTTTTCTTAATGTTTTGTGTACATGTTTGACTTCTTTTTCTTGAGAAATTGCATAAGGGTCTCAGTTGAGGCAACACGAATTTTTTATATCTTATGGGGGGGGGGGGGGGGGGGGGGGGGGGGGGGG
>JAUEKZ010231473.1:0-21169 GCA_031471865.1 Melibe leonina
CCCCCCCCCCCCCCCCCCCCCCCCCCCCCCCCCCCCCCCCCCCCCCCCCCCCCCCCCCCCCCCCCCCCCCCCCGTACAGAGTAGAAACATAAAGAAAAGAGAAATTACATCAAACCAGGGAACTGTAGCGTGTAGTGCATTGAATCTCTTTGATGTTGACAGTAGGAAAAAGTAATTAGGTCTATATATGTTTCCATATTCATATCTGTGGCTGAAGGTATTACTTGTGACATGGTTCTTCTATCCACTCTGGATCTAAATATATTGATGAATAATATGAATATTCAACAAATCTTTTTCGGATCCTCAATAAGCAGTCTCGTATGTGACTAGACCTCTGCACAGGTATTTTCCCAGTCTTTGTGAGTGTGTGCGTGTGTTAGCGCGTGCAACTCTTTCTCTCTCTTTCTCATTCTCTCTCCCTGTCTCCAGTTGAAACCTGGACTATAAAAGTGACATTCTTTCAATCAGTGCATTATTAGGTACCAATTCATACTGCTCAATGTTGTAACTCCATTTATTGTTCTTGATGTTGAAAGCAACCTGACCACGGAAACTGCAGCTGATGAAGAGAAGGTAAAAAATGTCTTTTTTTGGGTCAACAAATCAGGTAAGAATGTTTTTCATATTACATGTTTACATATCATTTAAACCGTTTCTTTTTGGGTTTTTTTTGTTCACAATTGGGTATCAATTTCTTTATTTTATATTTGTCGTTGGTGTGGAGATTTTGTCTTCTATTTCTTAGCATGTAATTTAAGAAGAAAAACAATGTTTTTAAATGTTCATTCGACAATCATATTGTTGTATTTTGATAGTCTTTACATTTAAATCAAATATTGAATTTTCAAAATAAAAAGCTAGAAACATGAATGTGTTCAACTATATTTATTATTGATGAAGGATTCCTAAGAAAGTCAAATAAATCTTAACAACTTTAATTTACATAATCAACTAATTCTGGACATTACATCAACTGGTTGACAGAATATCACTTTGAATTTAATGTTGTAATCTTATTTTGTTTTAACTTTTCCTGTCAGGTGTCCTACCCCTGGATGTGATGGCAGTGGTCATGTGACTGGTAACTATGCCTCCCATCGGAGCCTTTCGGGGTGTCCCAGAGCAGCCAAAATGAAGAAAGTCTTAATGAAGGAAGGGGACAAGAAAGAGCCAGAGGACCCATTACGGTACCATTCTTTGTATTTCTTTTTATCATCTCGTTGGTTTCATTCTCTAGACATACAATTTCCTTAAATATAAGTTTTGCTGAGCAAGGGACCGTAGAGCAGTCAAAAAATTAAGTGAGCAAGCTTTGACATATAAGTTACACCTATAATTTATTGATTTCTGTTGGTCAGATTTTTCCCTCTATATAAAATCCACGTACAATTTTTTTGTATTTATTCAGGTTTGCATTATGTTCAAACAAACAGAAATGAAAGTTATAAATTATACGTTTAGAAAATGAGACTGACTATACACAGTATGGTACGGTATTATGTTTAGTGTAGCAAAGTAACTACTGACCACTAACCAAAAAAAAAATATTAGTAAATGTATGGGAGCTGGGCTGATTATGGCTAAGCTTTTATATTTTATATAATTTTTAGTTTTTCATTTTTTCAATTATTATTTGTTGTTGCCTTTTCGCATTGCCATCTGATTTCACAGTAGACAACTAAAATGTTCTTTAAACTTTTATTTTAGTATTTTATGTTAAATTCTGTTTGGGGGAATTCAATGGATTAATTCATTTATTTATTTGCAATATTCTTCTGTGTAGAGAAATATTTCTTAACATTTGTTTTACACTAAACACTCATTTCTTGACAGGGTTTTCAGTTTTTTCTTTTTTAAAAGTCAACTCTACCAAAACGTCAAAGACAGGCAAAATAAAATATATTAAATTTAATAATGTCACTCTCATGCTCATATTATTATATACAGCTTACATTTTCATATAACAATGATTTAAACCAGTGATACTGTTGTATGAAAGCCATGTAAATTTCATGTGTTGACTAATCATAGAGGTAGAAGCCATCTACTCAAAGTTCATAATTGGTGTGATATGTAGTGATATGTAAATCTACAGTCTTACACATATTATATTCTTTACCTTTGCTGGGAGAGAGATTGGTATGAGGCATGTGTGAAATAGAGCAATCACATTAAGACAAAGGATTTGGAATGAGGGAGCTATGAGCACAAGAATTCAGCTCTTTAAAAATAGTGTTCATCAAGCGCTAACAGTAAGACATTTAGACTTTGTATTTGCACTTGAGTTAATCTGTTTCACTTATTGCGGCAAGATGCCCTGTGCCTGGATGCGATGGATCTGGTCATGTGACAGGGAAATATCTTTCCCACCGAAGGTACACCTTGTGTTTGGTGTTTGTCAATCAACTGGAATGAACACAACCATCTGTATTTTGTAGTTTCCTGGACATGTTTTGCTTTAGATATTATTTGAGTATCTGTATACATCTTTTTCCTTTTTTTCTCATGAAAGGTCACTGTCTCTTATTCCTGATATTTGATACAGTAGTCACCAGATAAATGCCCATTGCTTGCAAGAGGAGAAAAGTGTTATTTATGTGAAGCACACTTAGCATACACAAACAACGTAAAGTCACTCAACAAGTGCTCACCCATATACGTACGTACATACACAGAAGTAGCAACAGGAAGGAAGAATCAAAACAAAAAGAAAGTAACACACACACAGTCAAAGCAAAAAGAGAGAAGGGGTGGCAGGGGTGCAACATAAAAACAATGAAGGTCATACCACTAAGGTATGCAACACCAGTCAATGCTCACCCCTAGCAAGGCAACATCAGTGTCTTTCTTTTTTTAATTCATCACATCATTAATGGGTAGACATGGCATGGTGTATTGGCTATACTATAATGGTTTTATTTACATACATGCCTTTTGATCAGTCACAAATGTGCTCTTTGTGAAATGCTAAACTGGTGAAGGTAAACACCTCACTTTGTTGATGGAGCGTGCATTAAAGTGAATCAGCATACATTATATATAGCTATAGTAAAAAACTTGGTCATCTACTTAAAGCATGCATTTATATGCGTCCCTTGCAGTTCGGCAGCATGCCTTTATTAAGTGACTACTGTATTTAGAAGCAGGTTTTGTTTATTGGTCTTTCAATTTCTACAAATCTTTTCCCTTCTTGTCACTTGTATCTTTTCATTATTGAAGGCCTTTGAAAACTTGAGATGCTTGATAATTTTAAAAAGTTGGAAATCATTATCATCGTAAGATTCTTTAAATGATAGCTATTTTTGTAAATCGGCGTGAAGCCTCTTGTTATTAGCCGGTTTTTTTGTTTTCTTTCGTTGTAACCAAAGACTTTTCCTCCTCCCCTATTTATATTTAGTTTTTGTTTTCTTCATTTTTATTTGTTATTTTCAAATTTGTTAATTGATCGCTTATGGGACCATAGCATTTGCAAGCGCCCTAAAATTCTCAATACACATACACACTTAATTGGTCTCAAAGTATTTTTATGAAACTTTTAGATGGTCGTCACTCATGATTCAAGTAAAGAAAAGAAATGTCCGGTAAATTTTCATATCAAGATATTTTTAATTAAGAGTGAATTCAGATCATGCTATTCTTTGTCCATTGAAAAGTATCGTTCATACTCCTGACTTGACATGACATCAATAAGGAAATCTGTATTTAATGAATCTATGTTTTTGGTGTCTTTGCATGAGGGAGTTCTTATGTATTTGCCCGTAAATGTGTCAAGAAAGGCTCTACTCCCTATGTTCATTTTTGTTTTTGTTTCAAGAGTTTTATGTTGTTCTACCTTTTAAGTTGGCTTTTTCATATCTGATGATAAACTCCAGTCAAAAATACATATAGATGAGCCTATAACAACCATTTATTATTTATCTGATGCTTTTGGAGAATACGTATCCCTCAAGAACAAAATGCGATTGTTCTTAGTCAAATTTTTTTTTTAATTTAAATCGGCGTAAATATGAAGCTTGTGCAAGGTTGTATGCTTATGATTTATTCTCTCTAATACTGATTTGTGCTCCCTCTTACCGACGGCTGGCCAGGGCTCCAGATATGTTCTATCTGATATTAGTGTGTGCAGTCTTATTATTGTGTCAATTTGTGTGTATTGTATTTTTTTTTTTTTAAATTTTATTTTCAATGTTCAAGTACATGCTATTAGTGTTCACATCAAATGCACAATCATCTATGATTATCAACGATAGCGGCAGTATGAAATGTGCATGATTATAGCTTTGATTTTAATTTTTTGGAAAGAAACTAGTGGATGTATAGTTGCTTTCCATCGTCCTGAGCTCTAAGATAAAAAAGAAAACAAAAACAAAAACCTGGGTTTGAACAAGGTTCCTGCGCAAGAAATATTTTAAAAACTGCTTGACATGTTATCATAAAATGTTTGTAGTTAGTCAACAGATTATGAGAGGGAAAATTGCAAGGATGCGCAGGATCAATATCAATTTCTGAGTGTTATAAATGAGAAGTTAGCAAGAAGTCAATGTAAAATTAGATAGAACTCACAGAAGAACAAAAATCTGATTAGAAATCAATTTACTCATGTTAATAAAAAGATTGAAATTAATTCCTTTCCTAATATGTCAGTATGTTACATGGTATCTATCCATAATTTTATAGAAGAATCATTTCCATGATGTTTTTGCAGGTGTAAAGATAGGGTACTTTTCAGGGCTTTGATTAACAAGTCTTTTACTTTTTCATCTGAAAACAGATGTAGGCTTAATTTTTTTTTTATAAATTGAACAATCAATTTTGATGTACTTTCCAACATGAAGCTAACCTAAAAATATTTTACTCTGCATTCTGGTCCGTCAGTTGAGAGTGATATTCAAGACTCATTTTTTGGGATTATTTTGATTATCATGATACTCATCCTTTTTCGTTTCATTGGTTTATCATAAATGCGTTCGCTCTTTATCCTGTGTATATAGAAGATCAGTTATATTGATATGAAACTTCTTTGAGAAATTTCTGAACTGTAGACATACTGGTAATTTTTCTTAAATCAGGTTGGGTAAAGAAGAGAAACTTCTCAGGTTTTTTTGTTCAAGTCAAGTTTGCTTTTATTTGACTATTGATAAATATGATATCATCATGCAGAATTGAAACAGTCCCTGTGCTCAATATTCATTTAACTCATTTTTAAAATTTGTATTCAATGACTTCCTGATAGTAATGCAGTGATTACCATACCTAATTTTCTTTATTTTTTTAGTGCATCCGGCTGTCCTTTGGTTAGCAAACAGAGAGGTCAGAAGATCACAGCTGGAATGGAATTGAGAGATCCAGAGATGCTGGATGGTAGATTTGAAAATGTGTAGTAAGTACCAGTTGAAGACTTACTCTCTTGAATTTACTTTCATCTTATGCAAAAAAGTGTTGAATAAGATATTACTCTATTATCTTAGCCTTGTCAAGCTAAAATGGTGATTTTAATGTCTTAATTTGAGATTTTGATCAGAATAAGACTTGAGAGGAATTCATATAAGATAAATTTTCTCAGGATTTGCAATAGATTTTGATTTTCTCCTGATGTCCTTAGTGAATTTTGTTTTAAAATATTTCCTTTTTTTCTTTTCCTCTTAACTCAAGAAATTTATTCATTTTATTGGATGACATATTAATAATTGTGTCTCATGAACTGTTTTTTGCTTTGAAAACACTTCAATTCATCAGCTGTCCTATCCTGGGATGTGATGGTTCTGGTCATTCCAATGGCAGCTTTCTATCCCACCGCAGTGTGTCTGGGTGTCCCTCAGCCAGCGCCATCATCAAGCGGGCGCCCCTGACCCCCAAGGAACTCACCACCATCCAGATCAGGGCTCAAGATGGAGATGGTGAGCTGCGTCCATTCAATCTTATAATAATATAGATGTTGATTCACAGAAATTGCATTGGTTTACAGATTGCTAAGCTAATACTAAAAGGAATACTTCAGTCATATTAATTGGAAAATTTCTCAAGAGTAAATAAAATACCCAAATTTATTTTTATTCATGTTACTATTACCGAACACTGCAATCATTTTAGATAGGTACTCCACTGAATTTGAATATTGCTTAGTTAAAAACACTTAAATTTTTTGTATATACAAATTTCGCACCAAAAAAAAAGATTTTGATGTATATGTATTTGTAACATATTTCTTTAAAAAAAAATAAAAAATTCAGACTTAGATGATGATGAAGCTTTGAAAAGGCTGGACGAAGAGATTCTTGAATTGAGACAAGCAAATGCACAACTTGAAGCAAGAGTATCGTCTTATCGCAGTGATGTGAGTGGTCGAGAATTGGAGGTCATCAAAATCACCCGTGAAAACGAGACTAAGGAGAAAGAAGTGAATCAAACAGAGAGCAGGCTTTCCAGCCTACAAGATGACATCATCAAAGCTGTCAGTCGGCTCTTATCTGATTTCCCTGGTGTGACTGTATCTGAGGAATTGACCAAGGATTCCATCCATGATATCATGTCACAGCTTCAGACCATCTGCTCCAAAGAAGAAAGCACCCCTCTTGCCTCTGCTTTCAGATCTGCCATGGCAGAGATAGAAGTTACTTAATTATTTCTTTTTTATAATCTTCGAAATTTCATCTTCTTTCATTCCAAAGGTGGTTGGTAACACTAAGATAAATGAATCCAGACTAACAGGTATCTTGATTTCATTTCAACTTGATCAGAGTTCTCAAGTTTGTTTTATAAAAGTAACATATCAGACAAAGAGTAAATTTTGGCATCTTTGAAAATTTTCTGCTTTTCCATATTGTGTACAATTTGATTTAATTTTTTTTTTTTCAGATGTGTAAATCATTGTCCTGGCTTTGTGTTTGTTTTATATTTATTACTTTAAAAAAAATGCAATATTGTCATTATATAGATAATGTATTTATTTTTTATTTTTTGTTTACAAAAATTGACTAAAACAGAAGTACAAGCTCACATGTGGCTGTACAATAATTTGTGATGGTCTTTATTTATTCCTCTATTTTTGTCTCATTAACATATCATAAGTACCTTGATATCTTTTATATTTACCATTTTTATTTTGATCTGTGGTTTTCATTATACTTTTATTAAAAGGAAGTGCAATATCTGTCTAGTAGTATATTATCTATTTTTTGTACTTTGTTTTTTTGTGGAACAAAATAAAGGATAGAAGAAGCATTATGTCTGATGATGTGCAATATTTATATTAAATCATGCTTTACTGTCTCATTTACATAAACAAGAGCCATAGATGTATCCATTGGGTCAAAGTTTGTTGAGAATTAGACCATTTTTGTCTAATGTATGGTATTTTATCATTTTATTGATCTATGAATTCATGTGCAATAAATATATTACTTTGTATATTGGTTATACAACTGTTACCAATTATTGTCTAAATCTTTGTCAAATATTATACCACTCTATTTACATTTCAAAATCATTTTAAGTTGGGTTGGTTTTTAGGTTTTTTTTATTCTATTGATATTGAAACCTTGAGTCAAAGTACTCACAATCTACATTTTTTTGGAAGAAGTGCAATATTTCAGAGGTGAAGAGATGTGTATACCTTTTGTTATGCAGTGTAATTTCTACCCTTTCCCTGCAGGGTCCAATTCTAACCAAACAGTGTTTACAACATCGTGAAAAATAACGTGTGATTATACCATATAATTAAGATTTCAGTGGACCAAAGATCTGAAGAGCTAGACCTTTGTGTTTGGTCACGTGACTGTCCGACCTAGGAGACAAGAAATGGCGTCAATTGAGGTCATTGTTTACGTACATTTATTGAATATGTGGAGCCAAGATGGCGGGCACATCAGGTAATCGATTGATTGTGAAATTCAGGCTTTTGGCATATGACAGTCCACTAAAATCTTATTTTTCTGGAATAAGAACAGGCAAATCTTGGAGATTTTGATATCTAATTAGCAGCTTAAGAAATAGCCTTAGCATTGAAAGGGTTAATATCATTGAAATCCTTCATGAAAAGACATGAATCACTCAATGAGTCATTGTTGAACGAGAAAATCTGATGGTCTGTCTTTAGTTGGTTTTTTTTCTTTCAAAAGACAAGGAATCAATAAAAAGTTAAGAAACGTGTAGATTTACTCTTAATCTTGGTCTCATTGTTCAGTGAATTGCTAAGATAAAAACAAGCTCTATCTCTGCTCGGTTGGTTATACAACTGTTGAAAAACTAGGTAAAAGTTATTGTTATTTTATAAATAGACATATTTACTCAGACTCCTCACTCAACTCAAACCTTCGTTATAATTAATGCCAATGATTAATGATACCTTTCTCGTGGGGTATGAAATCAAAATTCTTTCTACCTCTGAAATGCTAACTTATTAGATTTCATTGTCGTTGTTCCTGTAGGTGATGTATTGATATAATTATAATTGATATTATCCAGATATATTTATTTATTGACTTATGTTTCATTTGTTGTGTGGTGAACTTCCCATGTTTTGTGGATTAACAAATAAAGCAACACATATCCGCAGTGATTGTTGTATTGATCTTTGTGAGATATGTCCTTTACAAAAGGGAAAAAGAGGTTGTTGGATTTTTTTATGGTGATTGTTTTTGTTTGTTTTCGAAATTTTTTGTGTGTGTTTTTTTTTCTTCACTTGAAAGCGCCCTAAAACTAAAATTCGCCAACAAACAAAAATGGTGTATTTTTTATGAAGTGGTGGTTCAACGTCTATAGGCATCTGTTTCTTCTACCTCTGCTTTAGCTTCTCTTATTGTCTTACTTTCGTCTTCTTCTTCTTCCTCTTTTTCCTCTTTTTCTTATTCTTCTTTTTCTTCGTACATACTAGACTTGTCTGCTTATAATAAAATGCCTCACCAGAAAAAGTTCGGCCTACCTAAGTGATTTAAGTTTAAGGGCTTTTACTTTTAGGACATTCTTGTGCTGATATTGTGTTGCCTTTATTCCCATTGTGTGTAACAGAAAACTTCCAAGTTAAAAAAGGTGTTGGGGAACCTTATGTGACCCAACTATTGTTACTCAGGTAACCTAGGTAGGATCTTAGCCCTAGCTGATCTCAGAAATTTGGCCCTTCCTCCTTCTAGGCCTGCTGAATTGTTTTACACTTTCATCTCTTCCTCCTCCTCCATTATCATCTTCCCGTTTAACTCAAACTATGCGCCTATGTTGAAACAATTTATAATTGAATTTGTAAAGTATCTATCTACTTGAAGCATTCTCATTGCTACTGCTACACCATCATGATGTTTCGAAACTTTCCTGTGACGTCCGCGCTGTTTTTATACGTCTACTCGTCTCCAGCAGAAGTCATCGTAGTTGGGAGGAGGTGGTAGACTTGGGGAACAGACCTCACCCAAACACCTTTTTTTAAAGTTTCTTCTCTTCCTCATTACTCCTCGTCCCTGGCAGGGTCAAAGTCTGGCTATTCTTTTAACTAGCCTATCACTATCATCGTCTTACTTACCCCTGGGCGCTTATATGACCATAGCAGCTTCTTCTTCTTCTTCCTCCTCTCTTCATTTTCATCATCATCATCATCATCTTCTTCTGCATTTACTCCCTCCTCCATCTTCTCTTCCTTGATTCTCCATTTTCTCCTTCTTACAACTTACACTTTAAATTGCGTAATTTCCCTAATACCGACGCCATCATGACTTGGGGAGATGCTCATGTGACGTCCGCGCTATCTTTACACGTCTCTGTCGTCTCCAGGAAAACTTAATACTTACAGTACAGGGGAGACGTTGGGGATGGACTTTACCCTACACGCCTTAAAAATAAAAATAATTCTTCTCTTCCTCCTCATTCTCTTCCTTCCTTCTCTTCCTCTTCTATTTTTCTTCATCTTCACCGTCTTCTTCCTTTGCTCCTCTTCTTCCCCCTCATCCGCCATCTCGTCTTCCTTAGCCTTAATATTGTCAATTGTCTCCTTCTCACCCTTCACTTCTATGAAGCCACTTTTTAAATTAATTGCTGAATACTACTACTACTACTTACTGAACTACTACACCATCTTGACTTTTCGAAACGTCTCCATGACGTCCGCGACTTTACACGTCTGCTCTCGTCTCCTGCAGAAGTCCTGGGGGGAGGCATGGGGACCGACATTACCCCTTCACCCCTTTTTAAAATTGTTTCTTCTCTTCTTCCTTTATCTTCGTCCACCTCATTCTCAAATCTCTTCCTTTCCCCCCTTTTCTTCCTCCCCTTTTTTGTCATCATCATCATCCTTTACTCCTCTTACGCCTCATCATTATCCACCTCCATTTTCTCCTTCTCCTCTACTCTTCTTTATTCTTCTTCTTTTTGATAACAGTAACAACAGTATAATGTGCTGAAAGATACACAGACACAATCACGACAACAACAAAAAAACCCAACTCATTACTGTGACGTCTGCTTTGTCTCATTAATCAAGTCCCCATAAAAGACTGCAATTTTAGGGGGAAAGTGTGGAGATGGACCTAACCTAGATAGTTCCACACCATCTAAATTCGTAATTAATCTAGAGACTAACTTGGCACTTATCACCTATAGTACATGTTTTTTCGAAACGTTCCTATGACGTCCGCGCTACCTTTACACATCTGGTCTCGTCTCCTGCAGAAGTCAAAGGGAGTAAGTATTTGGGGGCGGACTTTACCCTCGTTTCTTACTTAGAACGAAAATGTTCTTTTCTTTCTCCTTTCTCCCCATTCTCTTCCTTCTCCTCCTCATTCTTCTTCTTCTCCTCCTCCTCATTTTTCTTCTTCTCCTCCTCCTCCTTCTTTTTCATTTTCAATAAAAGTACAATGTGCTAACACTAACAGGTGCATCTGCATAGGCCTACTTGCACAACCACATCATAAAACCAACGCATTAGCTACAGTGACGTCCGCGTTTTCCCATCACGTCTCTCATTGAAGACTCCAACTTCAAGGAAAAAGTGTGGAGACAGGTCTAGCCTAATTAGTTCCACGTCCACACAGCCTTAAATGAGATCTGTTTATGGTCGCTGCTGAACCTCCTCCTTGATATAGTTGATAGGTACAAGGGTCTAGACTCTACATTTAGTTATTTTTCAGTATTTTCCATTCTTCGTCGTCTCGGCCTCCTCCCCCTCTTCCTCCTCCTACTTCTTCTTCTTCAACGTGAGACGAATTTCTTAATAATCACATCAAACTGATTAGCCAGATGAATGAGAAAATAAGGAACAATAGAGGCAATTGATATTAAAGAAATGAATGCAGAGAATAGAAAACAAAAAGACCCACAGTGTAGACTGTCCTGTATGTAGACTATAGACCGTCTCTAGAGGCTACAAAAGCCTGCAAAAGACTAGAATTATAATACATTGGAAGGCAACTCTAAGAGAGGTATTTATGGCTTGAAAGAAAGATTGGGGTTGAAAATGTAAAGAAGGCGACGGGATATTTAAAAACAGATGAATGAAAGCTGCGAAATGGAAAAGTGTGGAGGAGAGGACCACAACATGCAACCTCTAATAGAGACGGTACCCCGATCTGGTGAGATAACTAGTCTAGTTAGCCTCTCAAGAAACTAACAAAAAGCTTAGATATTGTAGCTTTCTGTTGAAAAAAATCGTCATCAAATCATATTTTATTATGATTACCTTATTTATTATTATTTCTGCCCCATAATATTTTAGTGGATGTGACCATCGATGACCGCACCTTTGTGCCTTAACAGTCACTCTCATAAGGAACCACTTCAGAACTCTCCTCTACGGAAGGGGCACCAAGTGCATGTCGGTCTACAGTCAATACTTAGACGATAGTCAATAAATAACCTGCGGTGATAAATGATTAACGATGGCATCCAAGACGAAGTTCTTGCGACTTGAATCAGAAATTGAAAAACACAGGGTTGATGCCAATTGGAAGAAATCTACTGAAGCCGCCCAACAATATGCATACAAAACAACAGAGTTAGGTAAGCCACGAAACTCTTGACCCTTTGTAATGAAATGAAGCAACATGTCCCCACCCACTTTGAAGGGACTTCTAGACCTACTTCTGCTGCTCCTAAAACACATATTTTCAAAATCCACAATGTAGTGAAAGTATATCTTTCGCAATCATCTTTATTTTTTCTCCACAAGGCATGCCTGCATATCATGGCAGAATGGCAAATGTTTACATTTTCATGACTGAGTCTAAACAGATTCTCTTTTGCTCAATATAAAAACAAAATCTGGTCCTTAATTGAATTCAACGGATACATTTAATTTTGATGATGTGCTAATAGGGTCTAGAGTGTTAAATGTTGCAATGTTTTCCTGATATATGTTCTAGTATCTATCTAGATCTGTTTCAAATAACTATTGTCAATTGAAAGAAAGAAACTGGGTTTTTTAAAACCATTTTTCGGTTTTGTTTCCATATTATAGGTTCTTTGGTCACTTTTCTTGAGGGGGAAAAGTTATTGGAAGAGTATGTGGAAGCAAATGATCCTCTTATTGAAGACAACTACCTCACAGCCAGAGCAAACTTAACCAAGGCCAATGAAAAGCTCACTGGAATTATGCAAGGACAATCCAAAGTTTGTATAAATTTCCCTAGCTTGACTGACAATTTTTTTTGCATCTCCCAATTTTCTAAGCCCATGAAATTTGATACAAAAACTTTTTGAATGATAGATTTTTAAATTCATGTTTTATTAGACCACAGAAAAAGGATATCTGTTAAAATGTTGAAAGAAAAAAAATCACTCTTGAGCAGGTGAGCCTGTATTGCTATGGTTTGTATCAATTGTCAACAAATGCTGTTATGTGATAAATCAGTGTTTTTTACTATTTTTTAATGAATTTTTTTTCTGTCTTCTTTCTGTGTTTTAGTTTAGGGAACAGGCGATACTACTGCTTGCCAAGATTCAGTTTTGTCAAGGATTTTATCAAGTAACTCTCTCAACTATTGATACTGTGGACCTCAAAGATCTAGCTTGGAAACAAAATGAAGGAGAAACCCAAAAGAATGTCAGACTTATGTATCTGGTTGCAGAAACCTTTGCCATCAAGGGTATTTTCTTACATTTTAAACATTTCATTATCTTCATACATATGAAGGCTACAGGGGAAGAACAAACAGAGTCACATTTTGCTATTTTAACAGCTTTTGCCCTTAATGGGTTAATCATATCTAACACTTCCCTTCTTTCTAAAAACGATCAAGGTCCAGAGTTATTCATTTAAAAAGCTACTGCAATGGAAGAATGAGTGTTTTTGAAGTTAAGAGTGTGACTGATCGTTCTTCCCCTGTAGCCTTCATACATTTTCTTTTTATTTGCATATATAGTGAAATCAAAATTGCCTTTATCTATCCTTACATGGAAATCTGTCTTTTGGCACGACACCAAAGGAGGTCTGGGACCTCCAGTTTGTCAACTGCTCTGCAGTGTAGCACTGCAGTTCGGATAAGTGATGTAGAATGCTTTACCCAAGGCTGGGACGTAGATCGTAGACTTATGCGCCTTCTGACACGGAGAGGGCTAAGATAAGGCGATAAAAGATAATAAAGATAATAATTTTTATTATCCCAAGGGTAATTCCTGTTGAGTAGCATGACAAAATAGATGAACAAAAAAAACAGAAGGGATTTAGATCTAATTAACTTGGTCCTGTCTGGGTGTTCCTCAAATTTTGGGTAAAATAAAGCCCCAACTGATATTATTAAGATATTCAACAATCTTTTTGTCTGCAATTTGTTCATTGCAAAAGTAATACTACTACCATGAGAGTACAGCAAGTAAACATTTCTGCTCTGTTTAGCAATTGGTAGTTGTAAACAAAACAATAAATTACATTAAATGTGTGTAAAAAAAGAAAGGAACTAGCAAAATATGTCCCACATACCGGCCATATTTTCATCTACATGTTTATTTTGTCTTTTATCACTTGGGTCAAAATACTTTGTATTGATTTTTTCCTTTAAATTTTCAGGAAAGTGTTTGGAAAACGTCAAAGCTCCTTCCATAGGCAAATTAAAGCAGTCTGATGAAGATGATGTCATCGAATGTTATCAGTGTGCAGCGGATTGTGCTTTGCTGTGTCTCCAACAAAGAGACAAGATAACTGCTCAATATCAAGCCACAGAGTCTAATTTTTCCCTTTCATCATTGTTGGAAATGGCCATTTCTGCGGTCCCAGTGATTCTGTTAAAGAGGGGGTAAGATGGCTTGCTCTAACTGTATTTTTTTTCTTCTTTGAGTTATTGACACCAGGGTAACAAAACAGATCAAGTCTTGATGGACAGTTATACAGACTCATTTATTTTTGGTTGCTTTTCTTTTGAGTGGCAAGAAAGCTCCAAGTTAAGGGTATATGTGTCATGTACTTTGGGAAAGACCTACCAGAGTTAAAACCTTTTGCTTAAATTGCTTTAGTAGAATGACCATGGATAGAAATCAGTGGCCAATATTTGTGATTAACTGCTAAACCTTACATAGAGAGGTATAAAGAGGTAAACAATGAAGAATGAGAGTTACAAAAGTCTCAAAAATAGAATGTTTATCCTTAGATTATTTTATCTTGTCATTTACTAAAGATTGCTGAATATGAACAGAATGTGAGTAACACCGTAACCGTTTATAATATTTAAAAAAAAAAAGAGGTTTCTTACTTTGTTATATGTTTGAAAATGTTGCTGTTTTTTTAATGGTCTGATTTGCTTCAATAATATCGTTTTGTGAGCAATTTTAGTTTTTCTAAAGCAACTTTTTATTTTGAATTGTCCCTCTCTCTTTTCTTTGTGTTATGCCCTTTCATTTTTTTTGTATCAATTGTTTTTTATTTTTAGTGACACAAAGTCTGCTGTGAATCGATACAGGGAAATACTGAATGTTGTTGAGTCAAAGTCCAGTCAAGATCTACGCAGAGTTGGTTTATTTATGTGATCAATGATACTGTCTTCAAACAGATTATTCTATATTATTGATAAATCAACAATTCTGTTAAGATTTTTTATAATTTGAATCATTAGGTATATGCATAACTATATGTTGATAAATATTTCTACGTAGTAAGATGGAAATAATAATGATAAGGATTTAATAAAAATGATAATAAAGTACTCTTATACAATCCGAGCATGTTCTGTAACATGAACTGTAGGTGCATATATAACAGAAAACATTGTTACCTACTAGAGTAAATTTTATGTGAAACAAATGCAATATAATAATTTTTTCCTGAACATAAAAGCAGTTTTAAGCAGTGAAAAGGACCGTATTAATGTCTTTTTGTTTATCTTTCTGTTCTGTTTCTCAGGCCATGGCACTCAATTTAGCAAAATTTTTGCTGCGGTCATACAGTACTTCATCATATAAAAAGATGGACAAACTGGCAAAAAGTAATAACAAGAAACTACCAAAGCCATCTTTTCATTCTTCATCGACGTGAGTTTTCAGCAGTAATGGTTTTTCTTTATCATTTCCAATAGTGATTTACAGTCTTCCTACTACATATGCTGAGTGTTCCTCGTAACGATTACCTCTCTTATTTCATTAGCGAGGATTCAATCCTCTAAAGTTGCATCATTAAAAGAAACCAGCTGACCAGAATAAAGTGTCTGCCCAGTATCTGGAAAAATCCTGTAACTTTGGTTGAGCTTGTCTAATTGTAACATAGATTAGTAAATGCAGATTATGAATATTCCACATTGTAGCAAAGTGTTATTATCATATCTTTATTTATGTAATTGCAATGTTTTGGGCAGACATTTTTCTCTGGTTAGACTACTTGTTATATCAAACATGACAAAAACAAATGAAGTACAGGGATAGTTTTCACCATGATGAGGAGAAGTGATTGATGTGTCTTCTTCAATATTTTTACATTTTGTTTCCTGTTTTGATACTTTTTGGATGACTAGTATTTTTTTTACTTATAAGCTGATCTTACTCACTGATTGTTCTCAATTCAGGCTATTTGTTCCTCAATCCCGAGATGAAGAAATTTTGCTGCTCCTTCTCGTCGCTGAAGCTGTGGTATGTTACTTTTGTCTTGTCTAACCTTTTTCCACATATAAGATATAGGTTTTATTATATTTATGCTGTTTAAATCTTTCTTTTGACCCATCTTGTTGTAATTTAAAAAAAAAAAGAAAATTCCATTAAAATGTGCTTATTCTGAATTTTTGGTTTTGCAATCTTTTTGATTTTAAAGAATTATAACTTGATTTTTAGAAAATGATACATTTGGTCAAACACCCCCAACCTCTCCTTTCTCTATCTGCCTGTCTCTCTCTCTCTTTGTTTCTCCCTCTCTCTTTGTTTCTCTTTTTCTCTCCTTTTTTTTCTCTCCCCGTATTATCTCTATATTTTTCTCTTCTCCTATCATCTCTCTCTTTCGCTCTTCCTCTATCCATTTGTCTCCCCCTTCTCTCTTTCTTTCTTTCTCTTTATTTTTCTTTCTCTAAGTCTTTTCCTCTTAACTCCATGTCCCATCTTTTATCACTCTCTTTAAGGTTGTTCATCATTTTCTTTCTCTTCTAATTATTTCTTTCCTATATCTGTAATTTCATTGCTCATTTTTGTTGTTATTTTATTAAAAAACAACATTTTTGTCTTTTGCATTTGGGCATGACTAATGGCATTAAAGCTTTTGCTGTATGCATGTTTTTAAAATTTAATCTTTAAGGAACTTTTGCAAAAAATTATTCTTATCCTCATGAAATGTCTTTCTCGTATTCATTTGAAATTGTTCAGCTTCCAATATGTTTTTAAGCCTACACATTCAAGAGTTTCCTTTCTTTCCTTTCTTATGCACTTTTGTACCATCATGTCATCGATCCTATTTAGTTGTGTCAGTGTAGCAGAAAAATCTTATTAACATACATGTTATTTATACTGTCAAATTTTTCTCTCTATTTTTCTATGCTTGATTTCACTGTCTTGCAGCCTGTGACTTGTCATACATCAGCCTTGATTCCTTTCATGGTATCAGATCAATATTTTGCCTTTTCTCATTGTTGTTTTGTTTTTGTCAGAGTGAAGTGCAATCCTGTAAGATTCTCTCTCTTGATCACACAATCTGAGAACATTTGATATCGTGAAGAAAGTCACTAGTGTTAAAAACTGAGTGCATGATTAAAGTTTTCAAGACATGTAGTTTATTTCTTGTGTTTCATTATACACCAAGAGTTTCATATCCAGTTGACATTGTTTTAAATTTTGCACTGTGTACATGCTCTTTTTATTTTTTATGATTTATGACTTCAAATGTCAACAACATTGTTTTGAAAAATTATATGGTGATCCTTTCTGTATATTTTTGTTGGTTATTAGTAGTGTGCACTGTGTGTGTTGTATTGTCACTCTAGAGAGATGATAAAACCGTGCTGTTAAGTCTGTACTACTACTTTGTGTTTGTAATGCATGAGTGTGTACAACTTTGGTTTGCGTTGGATGACTTATCTTGTATAGCATACAATTTAAGAGTGTTGAAGTAAGGCATGCTTACTTTTATATATCTGCTGTGGGTAGTGTAAAACTTGCCATTTCTCAATGCTTTGAAAACAACCCTCTCCTCCTTACTCCCTATTTTGATATTTTTTGTTTTGTTTTGTGAGTAAATGTTTTTTAGAGTGTTATTTTGAAACTTATATTGTAAGTGATGTATCATGTGTGGTATTTGAATGAATCCAGAGAGAATGTTTGTGTGTTACTTACTAGATGACCAGAAAAAAGTTTCTGGTCAGAAAATTGCAATAAGTCATTATGAGCAAAGGTATATCATAACCAGAATGCTTGAGTTTGAAATATTTATTCAGTTTCACTATGTAAAATTTACAATGAAATGTGACTAGCACTATTAATGCTACAAGACTTTTCAAGGTATCGGTAATTCCAAGCAAGGTGCATGTATAAAGTGTGTTTATTGAAATAATCAATCATACATTGACACTGCTCTCTGGCCTCCGGTAATCTCTCACACCCTCTGTGATGGCTGGCCTTAAGTCCCTGATGATTTTATAGGTAGTCCTGACACACTGTCTTTCTAGCTGTCCAAAGGTTGAGAGTCCAGCTGACTCAGGTTTGGACTATTTAACCCTTTCACTGCTAAGATTATTTCTCAAACTACCAACTAGAGACATCAAAATCTTCAAGATTTGCTGTCTCTTGTACCAGATATATAAGATTTTAGTGGACAGACATATGCCAAAAGCCTGAAATTCAGAGCGATTTAAAAAAAAGTTAATAACCTATGAGGTGTTTCTTAAAGTTATATGAGTTGCATCTGGAGATTGTTGATTTCGCTCAGTGCATCAGACCGTGCCCTTTTTTTTCCTGTAAATCATCTCTCTGTGAAACGTCCCTGGCAGGGTCAATGTCTGGCTATTCTTTTCACTAGCCTATCATCTTACTTACCCCTGGGCGCTTATATGACCATAGCAGTTGCAAATACCCTAAAACTCTCAACCAATAAACAAACAAGACCGTACCTTGCTAAAAAATGTCCCTTATCTGGAAAAATCATGTAAATCTATTTGTGCTTGTCACAGCTTCTTTCTGCAATGTAAATCTGAATAAATTTCCAGATTCAAGCAATTGCTTCAAATTGTATCTTTGTTTATAATTTGATTGCAATTTTTTTGGGGGGTGTACCCTTTTTTTTTCAGGACAATTAGGATATGACTAATAAAGAAGATAGTTAGATGCAGTAGGTACTAATATCAAATGAAATACAGTAGTACATCTTTATCTTCCTTATGACATGAACAAAATAATTTTCCAGAAGGGCAAATAAAAATTTATCTTATCTTATCTTGATTCAATATATGTAAACTTCTACAGGCAACTAGAGGTGCGGTGCTAGAGAGGAATAAAGAATCTCATGATGTGACACTGAAGAGTGTGTCTGTCATCTTCGACATGCTGGCACTGGTGCTGGTGAAGAGGGGGCAGTTTGTCAACCTGTCAGAGGTAAGCAGTCAGTTGCTTTATTGGAAAAGGAGTTTCATAAGTTTCATGTAGCTTATTGTTACTTGCTAAAGAAGAAAAATTAGAAGCATAATGAAAAAAGTGATAATGATGATGATATTGATGATTTGTTAATTGTTCTGTGTGGTTTGATATTTTTTATCTATTACATTGATACATTAAAGGCAAAATTTTCATGAAATTGAAGTTTGTGGAAATAACAAGTCTATCATCTTTATTTTCAGTCCTTTGAGAAGGCAATGAGGTTTTCGTTCGAAGAGTTTCACATCTGGTACCAATATGCCAACTCACTCATTTCTTCCAAAAAGGTATTCATTAGGATAAAGTCAGAAATTGGCAGTTTGACATTATTGATTGAAAAATTATTTTTACAAAAGAAGCAAAAAGATTTTGAAGATGGTGCTATCATTCTTAATTTTAAAATAGTTGCTTGTCTTGTCATGTGTACCTTGATGCAGAGCTTAATTAGAATTTATGCATGGAGTCGATTTGAAACATTGGCAAGAAATTGTAGGTAGTCAGGGGCTTTGCCATAGATGCATTTGAAAAAAAATTGCGAGTAATTATGTATGTAACTAATGTAAAGATTTTAATTCCAGACCAATGTGATCATACTTTTAAGTATTATGTATATATTTTTATTTAATGATAAATAAGAGTTGTATGAATTTTTTAAACAATCAATAATGGAGTGTATCTTATCTTCTCTTTATTATCTTAGTACGACCAGGCCATTCTGGTGCTGACTGCCTGTCACCGTATGGATCCCACCAACGCAACCGTGTGTCTTCAAGCTGCACAAATCTGTTACGAGCACCTGCAGAACTTTGAGCTTGGCGTTGATTGGTCACAAAAGGCAGTGGAGTGCGAGCCTGACTTTCTGGCGGAGGCTCGAGCTCATCTGTCCTTGGGCATCGGCTTTTGTCTGCTGGCCAGGGAGTCCAAGCTGGAACAGGAAAGACAATCTTACAACCTGAAAGCATTGGAGGAGTTCAAAAAGTGAGTGATTCCTGTACCTGTCAGTAGAGAGATTCAAATTAACATGTTTTGTAATATCACTAATGGACTTAAAAATTAGAAGTTTTTCTTTTTTTTATTGACCAAATGCTCTAAAGTAATACCTGTATTGTTCTAACTCAGAAAAGGTATTAAGTTAATGTTGCTGTCAAAAAGTAACCATGCTGTCACGAAGACATCTAGTGCAATAAGACTTAATCAAAACATTTCAGTGTGATCATTATGACGTTTTGTGTTTGTTTAACAATTTATCTCAGTTTGTATATATTGCCATCTTTATACAAGTCAATTTGGTACATTTCAGGAAAATGAAGATAAACCCTGATGAAAATGTACACTTT
Source organism: Melibe leonina (assembly GCA_031471865.1). Lineage (NCBI taxonomy): Eukaryota > Metazoa > Mollusca > Gastropoda > Nudibranchia > Dendronotidae > Melibe > Melibe leonina. Next base: position 20,343 of record JAUEKZ010231473.1, read on the forward strand.
GTGTGTGTGTAAAAGAATAATGTGTTTTTTTCTCCAACAAACTTGCACCAGACTTTTTAAACCAAGAGGGAAGTTTATAATTATCTATTCGCTGCAGTAGAGTGTTTAGCTCAAAATGCCTAAAATAGTTTTTGGCAATTGTGTTATGAGGTCGTATATTATATTTTGTATTTTTGTCTAAGCATTTGTCCTCCAATGTCTTACAGACCATTGATTGGATCATCATGGTTTGAGATGATAGACTTAAAGCAGTCATGGGGTGACAGCCTTGCATCATGAAAATGTTGATCGTCTCACATATTTGACATCAATTAATTTACTGAATCCTTTTGATAGCTGTGTATGAATCTTGTTGAAACTTTTTTTTTACAGAGCTCAGTCCATAGACCCTCAAGACTATCTTGCTACCTTTCATCTGGCTCTTCAATATGCAACATTAAGAAAGGTAACTTATTCAAGTCTTTTCATTCTTTCTTTATTTGTATATGTTTGTGTTTACACGTCTATCCAAACTACAGAACTGAATTTCTGAAGTAGTTAATGAGATTTGAAATTCAATTACAACAGATTATCAAAAAGCCCTGAAACGCACAATAAATAATAATTGAAAATGACTTTCCTGGGATCTCTCTGTTTTGTTTTATTGATTTCATGTACTCCAGGTCATTTGCTGTCCTTAAAGTCGAGCTTTAATGATTTAATGTCAGTGTGTCTTCATTGAGTGCTATCAGTAGAAATTAAAAACGATCAATAATTTCCATCCATCCATTAATATGAATACTAATATGCTGGTGACCAATACAATTACAAATTTTAATTGTGTTATA